>OU744319.1:49402875-49438590 GCA_916610145.1 Eristalis arbustorum | reverse complement strand
AATAATAATAAATAATAATAATAATAATTTTATTATTTTATAATAATAAATAATAATAATAATAATTTTATTATTTTATAATAATAAATAATAATAATAATAATAATCATAATAATAATAATAATAATAATAATAATAATAATAATAATAATAATAATAATAATAATAATAATAATAATAATAATAATAATAAATGCTGAAACAGTTCGAATAACGTAAACCTTGAAACCGAATATATGTTTGAACAGAAATTTATATTTATATCAACTGTGAAACTGTGCCAAACACATTTGCAGGATTATAGCCATGATCTTAATTTTCCGATCCTATGCGCCATCCTATGCGCGGTTTTTAAATGTTTATTTATACTATTTTAAGTTATTGACATCTACCTGAGTTTAACTCTTACAGATTTCGGAAAAGTTGTAATACTTTTTTTATTGTACATACAAATTTGATTAATAAATTGTTATATGCATACATTAAGAAAATATAAAACTCAATTTTAGAATAATATAATAATAATAATAATAAAATAAATATAAATCAAAATTTTAGCTTGAATATCAACTGTGAAACCGTCCATTAGTGTTTTGGTAAAATAGACGCTAAACGCATATGCAGGATTATAGCCATGAACTTAATTTTCCGTTCTTATCCACGGTTTTTAAATTTTAGTTTATTTATTTTTTAGTAATTGATATTCCATCTACCCGAGTTTAACTTTTGCAGATTTCGTAAATATAGTAATATTTTTTATATTTAAAAAAAATTTGATTAATTAATTGCTATGTATATAGATTAAGAAAATATTAAATTCAATTTTAAAAGAATATAATAAAATGTAAAAAAACTGCGACTTCAGTTTTTCTAAAAGCACAAACTCCACATATATTGTACAATAGTCAAATATTAAAGGTAGCACAACACGGTAAAAAGAAAATGAATACCATTTTTTTATATTTAAAGTTAATTTATTGACATCACACAATTTGTGTAAGATATTAAAGTCATTTTGAATTTTAACACTATCTTAGAGTTTTTCACACGCAGGAAAATCAATCATTAAGGCAACTGTAGGTCCTGAGTGCTTAGGCCCTGGCCCTTTACAGGCTTTAGCGTTAAGCATATTATTATTATATTATTATTATACCAACCAATGCCAAAGAAGTGTTACAACTCTTTCAAAACAAACCCCTAGAAAAAAAAAACCTAAAACAAAAAAATGTATACTCTTTCATGGTATCTTAAGCTCGTAGGAGCGCTGTCAACGGGAAATTACATTTCAGATTCACCTACCAAAAGTTCCTAAGACATGAAACCGTATGTATCTTACTTAGTTCTGTTATAAAATAAATACTGTAGCTATAAACGAGCGACACATTTAGTACCCGTAAGTATTCGACACACGTTATCCTTATTCCCGCATCTTTATCATCGTTACTAGTTACTTTCGCTACCTCCATCGAAATTGCTATTTTAATTTTAAAATTGATACTCCTGATTTTAGAATAGGAATTCAGCTGAATGAAGTATTTAGTTAGGAATGAATGATATTAACTAACTAATTACATGCTACGAACATGTGTAATGATTTATCATTCATTCAAATACACTCAACACTCAACAAGTGGCAAGCAAGCACGCATAATGCAATATGATCATATGAAAGATCACAAAATGCGTTGGTGCACAAATAAACCATAGTTTTTGTTAGTAGAACATTTTTCATTGTAGGTAACTCTTTATTATATATATAACAACATATTTTTTCCAAACACAACATTCTAAATACACTCTTCGCATTAGAAAAAATAGCTATAACTGTGTACCTATACCGAACACAGTACGGAAAGGGTAGGTTTGCCATAAAACCATACCCGTGTGTGATGCGACACTACCAAAAACCACACTGGGCACACAAAGTCCCAGC
The DNA here is from genome assembly GCA_916610145.1 of Eristalis arbustorum. Taxonomy (NCBI): domain Eukaryota; kingdom Metazoa; phylum Arthropoda; class Insecta; order Diptera; family Syrphidae; genus Eristalis; species Eristalis arbustorum. The sequence goes on along the minus strand of OU744319.1, from coordinate 49,436,657 downwards.
AGAAATCTGTTTCCACATCTGTTTATATATTTTTAAACAGTATATAAAAAAGTATACTAGAAGAAAATAGCATGGTAGGTACGCTAAGTAACGAATACATACATCTTGCTATAGCACGCATAAATACACATTGAGTTTCCATTATCGCAAATATGCCAATTCTACCTATTATAGTGCAAAAATATTTTTCTCTTATTTCTTTTACATAATATGAAAAAACCACAAATGTATATAAAGTTCTCACCATTTATTTTACTTTGTCAACAAAACTTATTACAACATATGGAATTTAATTGCGTATCAGAATAAAGAAGTTACAAAATTAATAATTCCTATTCAAACTTGTAATAAAATGTTCACATGGTATTTCAAGTTCCAATTCCCCTTGCTTAACTTGCACTAATTATTATAAATGTCACACATGCCCATACAAGTTGAAAATCATGCAAAAGTTCGGGGAAGTCACATTGGCCTTTGCTGGTAGCGTGAGAAAGATTCATTATATGGGGAAATCTGTAGTCTATCCAGTGGCACTTGCGTCGATTGTTTGCCTTCAGAAATATTCTCGAATATGTGAATTCATATCACTATGTCACCCATCTATTACAGTTCATTAAGAGTGTTGGGGGATTAATTGGATTTAATTGATTTGCCAAACCAGATGAAATTGGCCAAACAGTCTAGATTCAGTAGCAGCGATGTTCTCAAAGTGTTTGGTTACCCACGGCATACACAGTTAAAAAGTGAATCATATCCAATTGCTAAGATAAATGACATCATCGCACCCACAGAATTATACACAATGTTTGAGTTTAATAAGCTCCCACTTGCCTCGAAACATGTGTACATATGTACATCTATGAAATTCAAGCGAGCCGCCTCTTTGATAATCAATGAATCATGAAAAAGAGAAAGACAAATAAATAAAACTTCGGAATCAAGGAACCTCATCTTTTCATTATTTTTTGTACGGAGGGTGGCGAATATGAGTATGAAAAGTGGTAATAAAATAATAATTAAAGAAATATGTATTTACTGTAAAACAAGGATGCAGTTTTGTATGACATTGTTTACAGAAATAGAAAAGTTAATATACACATATAAAAATATTGACACAATAAAGATATAAATCTAAGTGCATATACTTATTATATGCAATTTGTACAATTCTATATGAAGGTAAATACTTCGTTTATTCGAAGATAAAAGGAAATGTGTAGAGATTTTATATAACTTTACTATAATGAACTATTGCAAGGTATTCACATATGTATGTTAATTAATGTTTCATTAACCCTTCTGTCAAATGATGTTCTAAGACCTTTTCATCACTGGATTAGGTCTGGCTGCAATTGGTAATACCATATATTAGATCAGCACTAAGTCGTGCAGACAGACATGCAGACATGCAGACATGCTTGAAATCGCTAGAGCACTTTCTACAGATGCAGAAGCGAGCAAGAGGAACACATACGATCTAATAATGGAAAAATTTCGTCGGTGGTGGGTAATAAAACAAATGAAAAACTTAACCACGATAGGATCTCGGGCGTTTCCTCAAACAAAGTTATTGAATGCCTTTCCAATTGTCCTCTCAATCCGCATGCAGGAGGAATTTGCGAGCGGTTGGTAAGAAGTGTGAAAAGAGCAATGGATCACGTCGTGCTAAATGAGAGCTCACAAGAACATAGTATTCGCAGTTTGATATGCGAAGCAGAAAATGTCATAAACTCCCTTCCTTTGACTCATATACCACTTGACCTCTGAAACTCTAACACCAAGCCTAACCTAAGAAACAGTCGCGTAAGGTGCAGCAAATGCTAAAGCGCTTCTGGACAAAGTGGATAGATGAATATCTTCCTGATCTGTGCTGACGGATTAAGTGGAATCAACCGGTAGACCCACTATCAGTAGAAGCAATCGTTCTCGTTTGCTATAGCACCGTTTCTCGTTCAATGTGGCCCATGGGCAAAATAACCCATATTTTCCCAGGGAAGGATGAGGAGGTGGGGCAGCGGAAGTGCTAACCGACACAGGAACCATCAGGACCGGCAAGCGTAGTAGCCAAATTAGATGTCAGTGTATACGAATACAATTATATTTTTGTATTATTTTATTCATATTTATTATTTTTTATTATATTACCAAATGTCACGGTGTCATTAACTTCGAAAGCGATGTCAGAGCTTTGCTGACTATTCTTGGAATTCAAAACAACAAATTGTTTTATTGCAACCAAGGGTTACTTAGAAAGTGAGGTGGGGTGGGGTGCCAATAGTTGGGTCAACAATTTGGGATGCCTGTAATTATATGTAGTATGTGTTACATTATGGGGAAATACAGACTATTCGTAGAAATATTTCGGAGATTATAAAAATCTTCGTTCACTGTAAAACGAAAGTTATTATTAATAATTATTATTTTATTATTTCATATAAAGCTTAATTACTTTGAAATTATATGTTTCCAATAATATATTAACGGATTTCAAAGCGTTGACAAGCGACTTATGCAGGCATAGGCGCCTGCACTTAGCCTCTATCAATGAACTCCTATTCTTACCTCCACGTGGTGAAATCCGGGAGCTGAGCACCTTCGACTGAAACGACGACAACCCCCGTGGGACGTCATTGACGGTTGCTAACGAGAGAGGGGGGAGAGTGGGTGAGTCTGTATCAGGATTCACCTGTCTTTACGGAAGGCGGCAGAGGAGCCTTTCGTCCGATTAGCCAGCGGCGACATCCGAAACTACCTGGTACACCCCCTTTTTAGGGCTACTCTGACATATTCGGAGCTCAGATCTAAAAGATTGCTTCCAAGGTCATGTCGGAATTTTGGAGTAGAGTTGGCGGCGGAGGAACCCTATCATATAGGGTCAACGGCGGCACTCACAACCTCAGCGAGGTGACCGATACCGGAGTCATCCGGACCCTTCGCCCAAGGGTGAAATAAATAAGCCTGGCCTCCAAGTTGGGGGTTGTGCGTGAGGTAAACGCCCTCACCACGTAAAAAACAAACTGTTCAGAGACAACCAAATGCCTCGAATACTGACGGATTTACTGTTGCGACCCCAGCGAACAAGCATATTACCATGCTTTTCGGTGAGGTCCCTTAACAGGCCACGTGCAGCCGAAGAACTCGCGGAGGCCCTTGACTGCTACAAAGCAGATATCACCGCCATCCAGGAAGTGCGATAGAATGGGCCGGGCAAGAAAGGGATGAAAAACTGCAACATATACTACGGTGATTGCAGCAGAGAGAGGCGCATATTTGGATGCGGATTTGTTATTCAAGGCAGACTTAGGCAAAAAGTCTTAAGCTTTGTCTGTAAAAGCCAACGCCTCATAACAATCCGCATTAAGGCTAAATTCGGAAACATCAGCCTGATTTGCGCCCACGCCCATACAGAGGAAAAAGTATAACAGCAGCAAGGATGACTTCTATGATCTCTGGAAAGAACATACGATCAAAGCCCCAGCTTCGACACCAAAATCGTTCTAGGAGATTTCAACGCGAAGCTGGGTAAGGAAGGCATCTTTGATAGAGTCATCGGAAAACACAGGCTATGCGACACCAAGTCCAATAACGGACTAAGGATGATGGACTTTGTCATGGGACGCAACCTCTCTGTTGCAAGAAGTTTCCAAATCTCAACATCCAAAAATGAACCTGGTGGTCCCCAGATCAATCAACCGTCGACCAGATTTATCACGTTGCGATTGACGTCAGACAATGTTAATGTTAATAATGCTGACTCGGACAATTTACTTGTTGTAGCCAAGGTAAGGATCAGGATATCAAGAGAACAACGGAGTCGAGAAAGAACGCCACGGCTTAACGTCGCAAAGCTACAATCGCAACGGACTGCTATGATCTTTGCCGACCGAGTCTCCCACAAATTCTCTGGAAGTTCGACGCCGCCTGTACAAACCACTGAAGACGAATAGAGTCGTTGTCAAGAAGCTATCCAAGAAGCTGCCACTGATGTGCTGGGTCTTACGACACCACCCACAAGGAACCCATGGTTTGGCGAAGGGTGCAGGCAGGCACATGCAGCCAAGCAAGAGGCCTACAAGGCAACGCTGCATCGAACAACGTGAGCTGTTCGTGAGCTCTACGAACAGAAGAGAAGGGAAGAGCACCGGCTTATCAGAAGAAAAAAGAAAAAGCATGAGGAGCGCGCGGTGGAGGAGTTGGAGAGGTGTTTTGGCAGGAATGACGTCCGAAAGTTTTACCAAAGGGTGAAAGCATGCCCGACGAGTGGAATCTCAATATCGTTTGGCCGATTCACAAAAAGCAGATCTTTTTGACTGCGTCAGCTATCGAGGGTTCAGTCTCCTCAACATCGCGTGTAAGATCTTCTCTGCCGCTTTGTGTCCGTGTTGTCCGCCTGAAGCCGTTCATAATCAGTGTTGCTTCAGGCCAGGAAAGTCCACAATAGACGAGATCTTCACACTACGGCAAAATCCTGGAAAAGACCGCATATGACAACGTGCATAGAGACGAGCTTTACAACGCCATGTCTAGTTTTGACATTCCTGCCAAACTCGTCAGGCTGTGTACGATGACGATGGAGAACTCTCGCTCCTCCATCAAGGTCAGTAACTAACTAAGCGAGATCTTCAATGTCAAAAAAGGTTTTTGGAAGGGCCACGCGCTGTCATGTGATTCATTCAACAACGTCCTGAAGAAGATTGTGCAAAACTAGCCAACACTAGACGCACGCTCTTCCAGAACTCTGCGCAATTGTTAGCATACCCTGATGACATTGACACGATTGGCAGAACTCGGCGAGCCATTTGCTAACATTGAGACGAAAGCTGCTACAATGGGTCTGGCGGTGAATAAAGCCAAAACGAAGTACATGCTGTCATCAAAAAAGGACATACAACATCGACTTCTCGGACAGAGCGTAACAATGGGCAGCTATAGCTTCGAGGTAGTCAAGGACTTCACTTCCCTCGGCTCCAGAGTAAATCCAGTACAAAAAACATCAGTACCGAGATCAAGCGTAGAATAACACTTGCCAACCGCTGTTTCTTTGGGCTCAAGAGCCAATTGAGTAATAGCGCCCTCTCTCGACGAACCAAGTGGTTTCTATATAAGACACTGATCATCCCAGTCCTCCTCTACGGCGCGGAGGCGCGGAAGCAGATCTCTTTGAGAGAAAAGTTCTGCGTGCGATCTTTGGTCCTGTTTGTGTTGACGGGTTCTGGAGGAGAAGATTCAACCACGAACTGTACGGGCTATACAGCGACTTGAGTTGTAGTTGTTAGGCCTCTACGGTGGCTAGGTCATCTAGAGCGGATCGACACCACAGCTCCGGCCCGAAGAATCTTCCGAAAAATCCGAACCTATGGGGTAGCGCAACAGAGGACGCCCGTATTTAATTTGGCGCATCCATTTGGAGAAGGACCTCAACCAAGTTGGTGTGCGAAACTGGAGACAGCTAGCCAATGATCGCTTTCGCAATTCGAACATTCAGTTAATTTATTGAGACTTGTTTTTTTACTTTGAAATACGACACAAAATTGTTCTAAATAGGGACATTTTCATTATGGCCCGAGCGAACAGTGCCTGACATTTATATTGTATTTTGAATAAAATTTTGTGTAAATATAACCCGCGACTGAGACGTTCAAGGTCAGTAATCAAAGTGAAAGATGGAAGTAGTCAAATGTATATACCACCAGGATCACCTGATTCACTCATATTCACTTCTACTAGTATATACTACGCACACAAATATTGTGAAATCCGTACGAGCTTTTAATATTATATAATTTGTGCAAGCCACATCAATTAGCAGATCGTTAGTTGAATTAAGGAATAAGTGCCTTCGAAAAGTATTTTTTTCCTTTTTAACCCTGTTTAAAGTGGCAGTTCATATATATTTCCATTTATATTTCTCAATAAATCCATTTACTTATTTTTTTATCATTGCAATAAAAATTATCATTACAATATGTTTTCTATTGCTATTGAAAAGGAATTCTAATAACTTGTTTACTTTTAAAATAAGAATAACTACATTGTGATGAATCAGAATCACATAATTTTGTTCAATAATGAAATAAGAATAAAAATATAGTTTGAAATGTACATACTTACTTATATTAATTTCAAATATAAATTCTCTCGTTTTATTAGAGAGAATTACAATGTATTATTTTGAATTGAATTATAAGTCGTTTCTTTGATATGGAAATTGAAAGTAGGAAATTCTAGATGCGGTCTTGGGGTCTCTTTAATCTTTCCAATATGGTAATGTAAACGACCGCTGGCAAAACTTCTTCTCTTGCTGCCGCTGAAGGGTTCTTTTTTAAATAAGACAGTGACTTCAGAAAGACTTTTACTTGGGGAAACTTATTGCGTTAGGCAATTGAAGACCGTAACATAAATAATTTGTATAAGGCTTCTGTCTATCTAAAGAAGTTTTTCTATTAATGACATACATATCAAGAAACGATTATTACTACTAGTAAACGAATACATTACATCTGAGTGTTATCAAATCGCCGTTAAAAGCTTCGCGTTAAATAAAATATTACAGTCTTGCCCAGAATACATATCAAATATGTTTCATTTTCAGTTATGAATTGAAAACCAAATTCATTCCATGTAACACTTATTCCCAAGCGAGCAATATACTTTAAATATTACCAGTTTGCGAAATTAAAATTGTGCACATATTCAAATTCGGGGGATGCTTACACATATTTTCATATTGTACATACACACAGGTGCACATGTGTGCACAATTTTTATGGATCACATCCCAAGAGTCATACATTCTACTTTGCCTACTTTGTATCGTTTTAGCTATAAATTAGAAACAAACATAGAACATTACAAAAATGATTTTGCAGTGCAATATTGAGAACAATTGAAAAAAGACGCTGTATAACTCATAAGCATTCCACAAGATTCCAACGGAAATAAAGTGCAGACAGATTCGTCCCACGAAATGAAATTGACACTTCAATTGGTCCGCTTTTATCGCTGCTTTTGAGGACAGGATACCATTTATTAGTTTGTGGTTCAAATATGAAAGCAAACCAATCTATATGCATTGTACACGCGTATGAATAAGGATGACTTACCAAAGAACCAATGGATATGTTTTTATGGGTTTGCATATGTGTGTATATATTTATGTATATTTACAGCATTGAAATGAAGCACGAGACAAGCACGTTCTGAACTGTAACCATAGGAAAATAAATTGCTCAAAATATATTTTATAAAATTGAGGTGACGTGTCACGCGAATTCATCGTATTTGTGGTTGGATGGAAGGTTGCCGTTACGTGCTAGCGGATTCGTTGCCCTGTGAATATGTATGTACACCTTTTATTATACATTGGAGATACATTACTGGCAAAGGGATGTTGATGACTACGACAAAATTCGTTCGGTGAGATGCCGATGGGGAAAATAATATACAGACACTTGTTGTTCTATTGGGTATTCCATTGCGACATAATGAATTACCTTTATTGACAACTTAATGTTCATAGGTGTCGTTTTCTTATTGTGAAGGCCCTTCGGCATTAGAACTTTATATATTTTTGGTGGCGATGTTTTCAAACAAATTGAATGAGAAGGGAAAGTCGTGTTAGGGTATTTGCGCTTTTAATCAATAATGTATTAGCGATGTGACAGCGTTTTGGAGATATCGGTTTTCGAGGCAATTCAATTAACATTATTTTTTTATTACAACGTAAGCATTCGCGGATATACATATAGTATATACGAGCTGACGGCAATTTAGGTTATATAGGTATACTTATAGAATACGTATACTGTAATACTTACTTTAGTAGGTACTAGGTGCTCATAAAGATCACCTGAACATACACAAAATGTACATTTTAATATCAAATGAGTACAAGCATACATTGTTTATATATATATAAACAATATACATATACATATCTGCTTATCTCCTTACATAAGAATCGTATCATTTGGAGTAAGACCTTAGAAGCGTTTGTCCTGCGGCAATTTCCTCCTATAATTACAGACACACGCACTCGTGAATTACCAAGAATATTGAAACTACCGCTGTCTTTCTTCTACAATCAACAATAAACCAACCCTTAACTGAACCCTTTCAATTTACAAGGATTACCGAAAATTACTGTTATATTATGTTGAGCAATTTAAGGATTATCCGATTTTGTGGGCAGCTATTTAACCAACTGCTATTTTAGAGGTGGTGAAAAATTCCTTAAACGGTTGCACGCGTCAGATCAAAATAATTTATGCATAGAAAAGAATCATTGCTATTGGTTTTATAAGTAATTTACTTTTGAAATATATGTTTGCATGAATGTACTTAAATTAAACATTTTTAATGCATATAATATGGATAAGCATTTATTAATATGTGGCCATCTAAATAAATGTTGAACATTTTCTTGTACGAAATCCAGTATTTACACATTTATACACATACTTACAATATTCCTTTCACATACTAAAAAAAGTACTGAAATTATCGATATTTCTGAAGAAACAATTTTTAATTGTTGTTTTTGGTTATTTGGTTTATTTTTTGTTGCCATTTTGCAAAGGCATAAGATGTTCCTTTTAAGATCTTAAGTACATTTACCTTATCTCTCATAAGAAGGTTAATTAAGAGTTTCACTTTAAAATTAGTTCACATCTTATATGTTCACATTCATTCAACCTCGTTCCCCACACTTTTTCCAATTCCATTCCATCCAACAGGTTGACTTTTCCCTCTAGATTAAAAAAATTGGAATTTTTCTTTGTTGATTTACCAAATAAAGAAGTTGATCGTTACTAAGCAAAAATAAAATATTTATATTTTTTTGCAAACGACTTACGCGAGATTTTAACTGACTTACATGAAGAGGTAATATATATGTATATAAAAATATAGAGATCTAAAATGGCATGCGACGATGTAAGATTAAATTAGACAGTCTCTCTTGTGTGTTCTTCCTCAAACATACAGTGATTTAAGACAAATCCGAAATGGCAATTCGGATACACGTTTATCAGTAGCAGATATAGATTCTATTTTTCAAAAACAAAAACAAAAAATGTACATAAGCAAATGAATATGAACAGTTTTTTTTACCGATATGCATGCAAAATATAATATAATGCACGAAACAACAGTACACAGCGTAGGCTATTTTCATAAAATCACTTGAGTTGTGTCCAGAACACATGTGTTGATAAGTGGTTTTGGTCCGAAGCTGTTTAAAACACTTTCAAAGCAACAATAAAATGGTACACACATGTATAAATTCAAACATTGAAACCTGCTGCACTGTATCGGAATAGCGGGTGTGTATATCAGGCGTGGGATGTTGTCTTGATTCGTTTAATTAAAACAACCGACTTACAAAATCTGAGGGGTTCTTTTCACATATAAGTGCCGACAATATTGCGTGACTGGGTGCCATCCAACTTGTTAAAGCCCTCTTGAGTAGATTGGCCGGCATTGCTGATTCAAAGGATGAATTTCGTTTTTGATCGGAACCACTATGAACCAAATGGCATTGATCAATTAATTGCCATTGAAAGAAGGGAGATTTTCAATTAAAAAATCTTCTTAATTTAAATTGATCACCGCGGTTAATAGCCTTGCGATTGCCGGCTACAAGCTGAGAGTTTCAAAATTTAATTGACCGAACCAGCGTCAAACAATGAACCAAATTATAGGTTTCTTTGTTTGAAGCAATACATAACTAACATTGTAGCGTATTTTTATATTCATTAAACTTAACCTAAAATTAATCATAACACACATTTTGATATATGTACATTCGTATTATTTCATTGCATTGAAAATAAAGCAGATACCCACACAAAAAAAAACGCATATACAATTGTGTACAGATAATTAATTGTTATTAGTACTTTTATAGTTTTTATTTCGTCTAGTCCTTGAAAGTTATAAAGGGTGATTTTTTAAAAGCTATAGGAAAGTTTTTCAAAAAAACACATAAAATTTAGAAAAATGAATGAAATCTTTATTTGAATCGATAGTAGGGTCCATATAATTTAATGTTTGAAGATTATTTCATGCAAATGTTGAACTTGACTCCTCCTGAAATGGTCCATCCGCTTAGTCCAATTTTGGCATACTCTTTCCAACACTTCGGCCGGTATCTCACGAATAAATGCTTCAATGTTGTCTTCCAATGCGTCAATTGAAGCGGGCTTGTCTGTATGGACATGGGCTTTAACATAGCCCCACAAAAAATAGTCTAAAGGCGTTAAATCGCACGATCTAGGTGGCCACTTGACCGCTCCCGAACGTGAAATAAAATGTTCACCGAACTCGCCTCTCAGTAAGTCCATTGTTGCGCCTGCTGTGTGGCATGTGGCACCGTCTTGTTGAAACCACATGTCGTTCAAGTCAAGCTCTTGCATTTTGGGCAAACAAAAGTTGGATTCATCATTCACAGTTACATTACGATTCGCATCGTCTTTGAAGAAGTACGGTCCAATGATGCCACCAGCCCATAAACCGCACCAAACTGTAACTTTTTTTGGATACATTGGTAGCTCATGAAATGTTTCGGGCTGATATTCACTCCACAATCGACAATTCTGCTTATTTACGTACCCATAGAGCCGCTTCAGTGGGTCGATTAAACTGACCATAAAATGGAAGAAGCGCGCGATGAACTTTCTTAACAGAGCACGCATTTTGATAATAAAATTCAATAATTTGTAAGCGTTGTTCGTTTGTAAAACGATTCATGGTTAAATTATAGACCAAACTGAAGATCTTTAACAGTGAAACAAAAAACGAAACGTGAGTCAGCTGTTCAAACCAGTGTTGCCAAAAAGATAATAACTAATAAATCACCCTTTATTTCTATGGGATTTTTCTTTAAGTGCAGACGTTATTCTCGTTGTGATGTAGTCACAATTCATAAATGTTTGTGATGCACAAAACCCTCACAAGAATATTCAATATGGTGTGGTGATTGGTGAATCGTCACTATTGCACTCAAAAGTGAGTATTTTATGTGCATATTTTTGTACATATCTGTGGTTTATTCCGCATACTTATTTCATTTGAGCATCTGGATAATTTTTTTTTTTTTCAATAAAAGATCAATACATTGAGCTTTTACCGAGTGTGGTTTTTATAGAACTCTTATTTTTTCACTAATCTATTTTCTAAATCATTAAGAACTATTTTGTAATATCATGGCACACTTCTGTGATAGTCTCACAAAACATAACGATCTAGTGTAGTGTGAGCGAAATAACCACGAATTTTGGAATTAATTCCTGTTCGAATCATTAACGCTGCACTAATCTGATTTCGATTACGTCATAATAGCTGGAAAATAATGTTAAATTAAAACAATGAAAGAAAAAATAAGAATGAATCATCATAATATTTCTTCCAAATATTCCCTTTTAGCTAACCACAATGTTTTAAAGGAGATACAAAATAAATCTGATCGCAACAGCCTTAAGAAATTGTCAAGTCATAAATCTCGCGTCACAAGGAAATTATTACATTGTTTTATTAACAGAAGAAATTTTCTCACGAAATGATATATGTTACGTACCAAAATGCGTACAGAGGAATTTTTTTGTGATTTGGTTATTGTACGTTATACGTATGCGTGTACATATACAAATCGAATCTTTAATATGATGCAGATTAGATTAAATGAATAATAAAATTGCTTGATTTTAGTGATCGGACTTACACATGTGATACTAACTAATGTAGTGCTCATTGATTTACTATTTACTACATTTAAGTTTCCATTTTTCATGATTGGTAATTGTGTCACTATGTTCACTTACCATAAATACATACTTATTATGTGAAATGAGTCAATATTTATGTTAAATGCGGCTCATAGTTGTTGTTAGTTATGCATGGAAATCTATAAAAATTGCAATTATTTGTAGGCATCCAAATACAGATATTAAAATGGCATCTTGACATGAACGCTGTACTACCTATACAGTACCTATTTATACCTTTGTGAAATCAAATATGTGAAAAAAATTTAAGAACGAAAAGATATACATTGATGCATATAACGTTTAAAGATCGAAATGTAAAGCAAAACCACGCCCTACGAAGAATAAGTTTTATACAAGCAAATATTATATTTGTATGTTTAATGTGTCTTCTTAAAACTGAACAAGTTCGAGCAGGTTATTTCAATATATTTGACGCGTTTTACAAATACAAACCGATAGTGTGATTTTGTCTCAAATTGACTCCACCCTTCACGCAAAATGCAGTGTTCTCAATGGCGGGTTGGTTTGAGTTTAATTCATAAAACGTGATCTCTTCATTCGCATTCGCCCAAGAACAAGAATCACAGGTAGACAATTGCATATATGTTCTATCATAGGTAGCGATAATAGCTTCCAATGTATACCGGGGTAAGCAAGTATAGTGTGTACATTTTCTTGTTAGAATTTGGAAAAGATTTCCACTGACAGCGTAGAGGCTGCACACATACAGACGATATTTCTTAAGAATTCCAATACAAGAGCACGAGGTTCCACCGAGGTAGTGATTCGCTGTTGATTTAATTCCCCTACAAGGCTCCTCCCTTTTTTCAATCAGTGTGCCAATAGTATTTCGTTCTTATGCGCATGGATTCCAATGGAATGTATGTTTTTATTGATAACAAATCGTGTCGACCCATTTGTGAAGTGGTTCTTGGATTTTGGCTTTTGTTTTGTTTTTGTTTCTTAATTGATTAAATGCACATATAACATGCAAAGTGTAATCCAATCTTTCTGCTTGAAATCATTATGAAATTATAAATTCAATTGAAATGCACGTGTTTTATTTTGGAGTTCTTGTGAGGGTAATGAATAAGTCAAAAATAATTTTCAAATATATTTTCAACTAGTTTAATTTTTTTAGTTTAGTTTTGACTTTAATTTCAATAAATGTTTTACAATGTAAAGATTAACCTAAGTCATTTATGGTTTGACCTATGGCCGTCTACCAGGTTGACATAATATATAAATAAGTCTTACATTAAAAATGTCCATCTATGATACGCATTCTTTAACAAAGTGCTGCTACTGAGTAGTCGTATAAGGCCTTCCATCCGTTTTCTCCATTTACAATTCTAATTACTTCATCTTCGCCTAAAGCATGTTTTCCGAAAATTAATAATCGAAACTCTTTTAGAATCGGACAAGCACCAAGAAAATGTAAGATGTCTTCTCTTTTCTTCATGTTGCATATATCACAGAGTATTGGTAAATCTGGTCCATTGAGTATAAAGTTTAACTGAACGAGTTCCCCTCTCAGTTTAAAAATGGTGCTTATTTTGTCAACTGCGTGACTGTCAAGGAAGTATTTTTTTTTATTTAGAAAATGGTTTAGTTTGCTGTAATAGTTTCTAACCATTAACGATTCAGCTTCTTCGACACATTGGTCATATGTATGTCTACCTAAATTCTCTAAAACCAAGTTAGATTTTTCCCTTAAGAGATGAGGATGCTCGTTCACCTGAATAGACAGATTTAGTCCGCATTCAGAAGCTGTTTTCTTCCATTCCTCGCAAAGGCCTCCGTTTGTTCTAATTATACTTCTTAAACGTTTGGCAATCCGCATTCGTTCATCTCTAGTATTTTTAGGATATAGCTGAAGTGCATTTTGAGCGTGTAAAAGAACAAAGGCGGAGTTCCCGTTTCAAGATATTCGGGGTATTTTTGATCCGGGAGATCTTCAAAAAGTAGCGAAGAAATTTTTCCACGGCATCGTAGCCCTTGTAAACCCATACCTGAGCTCCGTGGAGCATTATTAACGAACGGAACAAAGTTTGTTTTGTACTTTGTGATACATATTTATCTTTGAAGCTAAGTTCCCAAATCAAGCAGATAGCTCGCTTAGCAACAGCAAATTTTTCCTCAAAGTGCGGTTTGAAATTTAAAGAGGACGATATTAGGATACCCAGGTATTTGTATCTGGATACTACCTCAATATCTTCCCCGTCTAACTTCCACTTTTCCAAATTTGAGAAGGCCTCCTGCATTTATGAATACCATCATATTTGATTTACCAAGATTTATAGTGAGATTCCAACTTTACAGAAAGCATTAATCCTGTTTACCATTAATTGCATACCTTGGATAGTGTCACACAGAAGGACGATATCATCAGCATAGATCAGCGCAGGAATTGATACTTCGTTTAATCTTATTCCACCCTTGACATCATCTGTTATATCATTGATGTATAGTATAAAAAGCAGTGCGCTTGGAATACAGCCTTGTTTAACACCCATTAAAGTTTCAAACTCTTCAGAAATTATGCCTCCATTCCATACATGTGCAGTATTATTCTCATACAAGGCTCTCAGTATTCGAATAATTTTACTTGATACACCGATTTTGGAAAGCTAGGAAAAGAGTGCTTCACGTGGTATTGAATCAAACGCTGATCGAAAATCTACAAAGAAGGAGTTCAAAACCTAACCCAGGCTTATGATTTGAAATTAATATAATATTTATTTAAGTTAGGAACAGTATTTTTAACAAAAGTTTATATGTCCAATACACATATTTCTTTTCAAAGATATACAAATTAAAAGAATTCGTTGGAAGATCTCTGAGGTACTAAATTTTTTAAACAAGGAGTTTAGTTAAGCTTTAATGTTATATGAACTATAAAAAAGCATCACCATGCTTCAACGGGAAATCTAGTTCATCTGAAAGTCAACGACCCAACAGAGGACAAAGATGACAACAGCAAATATGACTTTTATGATCTCATACACATTACATATCTACGATCAATGCCCCAACTTAAACATCAAGAACGTTTTAGAATATTTCAGCGTGAAGCTGGGAAGACATCTCTACTGAAGTCATTTTTGAAAGACAGATGTCTGTAGCTGTCACGCGGTTCCCATACCTTAAGATCCTTAAAGGAACCTGGTGGTCAATCAACCGTCATTGCCGAACAGGCCGGAGCTATAATCGCATCGAGCTGATAGTATCTTTGGGAATAGAAAGTATCTGAAAACTCGACGATGCCTGCGCAAGCAATCTAGGAAGGTTATAAGCGTTGTCAAGAAGCCATTTAAGAATCAACTAGCAGCGAGAGCAGTGCTTGAGCTGTACAAAAATAAATTAAGGGAAAAGATTTCTATATTCTCAGAAGAAAATAAATAACATATAGAGGCTATTTGATACTGAGAAAAAATTCACTTTTGTAGACTGTAAAGGGGACCCAAGCACCAAGCAACGCTGTTAGAAGAGATTGGAATTTCAGTATCGTTTGCCCGATTCCCGATTATAGGGGCTGTACCTACAGCGCCACAAAGTGACCGGGCATTTAGAGCGACTCATCTCCTCTCTAAACCTGGGGAACAGCGCCACAAAAAACGCGGGTGTAATGTCAAGTTAGGTATTTTCTTAATTGAGTTGAAAACTACACGTATTTAGTCTGAAGCTTCAGGCCTAAATAGAACAAATCACGGTAGATGCTGGAAATGACACACTATCTATTCGCGAATTTCAAAGGAAATGCATGTTCTTCATATTCCTAACGACTCGTGTGGTTTGCTTGGCTTCAAGGAATGATAAACAAATGATAAACAAGGGTCATTCATTCATAACACCGGATGTGAGCTGTACGGTTAATGCGTTTGTGTTAATTTTAATAGGCAGATTTAACCTTGAGGTAGTCTAAGGTTTTGTCTATCTTGACTGTGTAGTGAACAATACTAACAACATCAGAACGAGATTAGAACTTACAACATCAGAGCGAATCAAACAATGAAAAGCAGAAACTGTCATGAACTTGTAAATATTTATTAAATATTCTTATTAGAGGTTTTACTATATATTTTCCTTCAAATTTAAACTCCCTTCGACCTATAATAAATAAATTGTTACTCATTTTCGAACATATAGACAATATTTCAAGAGAAAGATAAACTATGTAAAGGGTGATTTTTTAGTTATTATGTTCTCACTGGTTTAAACAGCTGACTCACGTTTCGTGTTTTGTTTCACTGTCAAACATCTTCAGTTTGGTCTATAATTCAATCATGAACCGTCTTACAAACGAACAACGCTTGCAAATTATTGAATTTGGCTCTTGGAAAGTTGGCCGAAGATCCACTTTTTTACAGAAAAATTGTGTTCAGCGACGAAGCTCACTTTTGGCTCAATGGGTACGTAAATAAGCAGAATAGTCGATTTTGGAGTGAATATCAGCAAGAAGCATTGCAGGATACCAATGTATCCAGAAAAGTCACAGTTTGGTGCGGTTCATATATGATGCGAATCGTAACGTAACTGTGAATGATGAATATAACTTTTTTTTGCCCAAAATGCAAGAGCTTGACTTGCATGACATGTGGTTTCAACAAGACGGTGCCACAAGCGACACAGCACGCGCAACAATGGACTTATTGAGAGGCGAGTTCGGTGAACATTGTATTTCACGTTCGGGACCGGTCAATTGGCCGCCTAGATCGTGCGATTTAAAGCCTTTAGACTATTTTTTGTGGGACTATGTTAAAGCGCATGTCCATACAGACAAGCCCGCTTCAATTGACGCATTGGAAGACAACATTGAAGCATTTATTCGTGAGATACCGGCCGAAATGTTGGAAAGAGTATGCCAAAATTGGACTAAGCGGATGGACCATTTCAGGAGCAGTCAAGTTCAACATTTGCAAGAAATAATCTTCAAACATTAAATTATATGGACCGCACTATCGATTCTAATAAAGATTTCACTCATTTTTCTGAATTTTATGTGCTTTTTTTTAAAAAAAAAACCTTTTACATCAAATCTCTATAATGTTAAATGTGCGATAATATTTCATTAACTAATATTATACTAGCTAAGAGCACGGGTCTGAGTTAATGATTAATAACGAAAATAATACAGAAATTTTTTTCTATCTTGTAATAAGTTTTCTGTAGTATACTACTACCTTTTTTTCATAAGGATTCAGCCAATATTCTTTACTATAAACGTTACCCCATAGGTATCTTATCCTTGTGTATAGTATGCACTATATAATATAATAATATTTAAATTTCTACAAAATAAAGTGTTCAATCAGTAATATAAAATATATAAAAGTAACTTATATTCTATAGAGAACCATGTTTTATTGAACATTATAATTTCACTTCAATTGTTGAGGTAACAATTTCACACACCTTTATGCACGTAAATTTATCTATCTATATAGTACTAATACTGTACGACGAATACTTTGCGCTGGCTTTGAAGATTTAATGCCACCATTATACTACCACGATAAATGTATAGTCGCGGCTTTCATTGCAGTACTTTTGTACCAGCGATTAATGTCGATAAGTCTTTCAAATGCTTTAAAAAACATGACGTATAGATTTACCACCAATTATTTGCTTACTTACCTGCCTACCGCCTAATTTCCTCACCACTAAATATTTCCTATTTCGTTTTGTACATTGCCGGCCATCTAATTGCACTGCTGATTTTCAGATTGGAAGCCGTGCGTATTGATAGATTAATATTGAGATAGGGCTCATCATAAAACCCCAGCGATTAGATAAGACAGCGAGAAAAAAAACTGTCCCACACCGATAATGTGGTAAGAGTTGTAAATAATATTTTTATTATGTTTCGCTATCAAATTGTATACTCTGATATCCATGTTATTATTTGTGCTATTAAAATTCTGATTGAAAATTCATGTCAAATATGGTTTATTGCTTCAATAAAGTGAACCGAATACTCTGTCGTAGATATTATATTTATTTGTGAGTAAAAAATCTTAAAATTGATCGGAGAAGTAAGCTATGATAAGATATATCATTGATTGGTCAGTGGACGGTTGCAATAAAGATTTTTTTATCATTCATGTACAAATGTACAACCGATAAAACAGTAAGCCCAGTGAAATAGTAAGCTTTGAATATTCCGAATATCATTCTTATGGAGTAATCAGTAAAAATAATATTGTGTACTTTGGATAGATAAATACATACGACTACTTCCCTTTATAGGGGCAAGGTTTATTGGTTGGTTGCCAGATACATTCCCATTCGCATTTCCACAAGAGAATGTATAACACTAAATTTTCAAATCTTTTCATACATACACCCAGCATAACACAACAAACGTCTGGGGCGTTAGGTAGGACGAAAACAATTTTCAAGGCACCATCTCTTTCGAATAACTAATGCTCAATGAGAATTTCTGTCTAGAAAAAGTTTCTCAAGCTCGAATCCAGACCGAATGAACACCGAATGCACGTCTTCAAGATGGAGTTGCATGGCCGAAAACAACGCAGCTGTGAGTCGCTTCAGGAATATGCTGCAGAGGTTGATCGATAGGCACATCTGGCGTACGCCGGTGTAACCATGAAGCTCATTGAAAACGCAAAGACGGATGCGTATGTAGACGGTATTAGGGTCGTGGAGATGAAGCGAACAACCCTGTAATCACCAAGGAGGACCTTCCAGGAGACAGTTGTTGTTGCTTTGTTATGAAGCAGCGAGATTGGAGTGTGGGCCACATCTAAGAGCTCGCAGAGTAAATGTGGGCACCCGACTGCAATGAGCGTCGGAATCGTTATAGGTCCCAGCCACTGGCACAAAACATTAAGAGACGACAGCCAGATGCAACAGGATATAACTGCGGCAGACAATTTCGATGGGCATAAACTGGGCTCCCACTACGGATTGCCAAACAGTCTTTATTTTCCAACTCGGAAGGAATGCGAACAACCTCACTGTCGATGGCATCGTTGGAGGTAGAAGTGTAACGGTGACATTGGATACGGGCGCAACACATTCGATCATAAGAAGTGATCTGGTGGAAGAGATGGAGCCGCCGACGGGGGAGGATGCACCGATAATAATTCCGCTGAACTAAAAGGCCGTAGTTTAGGCAAAGATGGATGGTGATTGTTTAAACAACACGTCGTGGGTAGAAGAAGGAAAAACACCATCTAACAACATCGAAAGAACCCTCATTATAGCCAACGAGGGAGAGTAGTCACTGGAAAAGATCCGCAGGGCGCAGGGAACAAATTTACGATCCGTTTTTGTATAAAATTATTGAAGCCATAGCACGAGGGATCAGTACATCATGGAAGAACATGGCCGGAAGGCATATTAGGCTCAGTGGCAAAGTCTCCAGCTGCAGAATGGTTCCTTGTATCGCGTTTGGGAAAGTGAGGACGGCCAAACAACACGAAAACTGATTGTGGTGGCGAGGAGGGGAGGAATATCACAATGGATGGGAGACAGGGTCTATTCTCACAGCGCAAAGTTGCTGATCGGCCTCAACTTGTTGTGATGCCAGCAACGATCCTTGTCGATGCATAGATAAAGTTGACATGCAGCCTTCAAGCGGCGTTCCCTGGATTGCTCCCACAACACCCGTTGTGAGGTGTACCAATGCATGCAACGGCGGTTGTAGGAAGAGCTAACAACTGGCTTGGTCCCAACGAAGCTTTCACGGCAATTGAGGAACAGGCGAAACAAGTTGGTCTAAAGATCAAGGAGGACAAAACCAAATAAATCCTGTCGAGCAAAAAAACGATCCGCTGCAAACCACCTAGGCCAAAACGTTACAAACGACAGCTACAATTTCGAGGAAGGAGTTTCCCTACCTCGGGTGAAACATAAACTCCACGAATGACATCGTAGTGGTCTACTGGCATCCAGCAGTCAGTAACAGAATGCATACAGGTGTGATATTTGCATGAAGGCGAAGGGGCCGCAGTCAAGAAGTCGTGAGAAGATGCACTAGTACAATGTTGGACCCCATTTCGGAAGGGTTGCAATGGATGTAGAACGGCCCTTTCCAACCAGCGAACAAAGAAAGAAAGAAAGAAGCAAAGACTTGTGCGGATGCATTCTTCCGCAATTGGATATGTCGTTTCGGTGTTCTCTTGAAGCTGCATTTTGAGTCCGCGGTCTTCAAGGAAGCTGCATCCACAGTCGGACTGTACTCCGGACACTTGAGGAGTATCTAAGGAAAGTGGTCGACAGAAATCAACGAAACTGGAACGAACCCAGTCTTCCTTATGGCATACCGATCTGCTATCGGCAGAGGCAAGGGCAATTTTCGGGTCGCACTTAAGGCTTCCACCAGATGCGCTCTTTGGTATATCGCCAAAAGTTGTCAACGCTCAAAGAAAGTCTGTAACAGATTCATCGAGACATAAAGGTATGTACACAGCTCAAAAGCGACAAAATAAAGGTCAGTCGTTCACTGACCGCTGAACTGTTCAGACGTGTTTCGACTAACTAAAGACATTCTAGTGAAATAAAAAAGTCAAGAAGTGCAAAAGTCATCGGGATCCGCAACGAGCGCGTAGCCGATTGCGTAGAAGTACAGCCGAGAACCAGAGGGGTCTGAGTTCAAATCCCAGTTGGGGCACCGCCCCTTTTTTTCATTTTTCACTTTCCACCACTAAACCAACAAACTGCACTGGCATAGGCAGTGAGTGCAAGGAATGGAGGAGAACGGGAAGACCGCTCGCGACAATGCGGTGAAAATATTCAACCGGTGGCAGAATCACGCCACCAACCACCGGTGCCGCTAGACGGCGCAACGAAGAAGAGGAGGAAGAAACAGACCTCCAACACTTCCAAGCGACGTAACACCAATGCGTCACCAGAACAGGAGAAAAGTACGGTGTACACGTCATCTGCTGAAGACGATGCTGAAGACGACGGGTACTCGTATGTTTCAGATGGAGGAGAGGGGCGATTCACGGTAAGCAGCAACAGCTTCGAATCGGTCCCCTCCGATACTGAAGAGGAAGAAATAGAGGCCATCATTCGTGCTAAAAAAGAAAGGGTCTCGGATCTGAGGGAGGAGACGAAGAAACTCCTCGAGGAGATCAAGAAACTCCGTGACAGCACTCTTGCGAGAAGAAAGAAGGAAGAGGAGGAAGAACGGGCTCGTCGGGTCGTACAACAACAACAGCAGTTGACTGACCGAGAGCAGCCGCAAATGCAGCAGCAACAACAACAAACTGCAAAACTGCAAAAGAAGCAGCAACAGCAGAAGTCAGCACAGCCTCTAAGGCAACAACAAAAAAAAACAGTTCAGCAGCAACAACAATACACACAACAGCGAAGTAAGCAGCAGCAACATACAGCAGCGCAACAACAACAGCAGCCAGCAGCGCAACAACAACAGCAGCAGCCAAATAAAAAAGAAAAAGTGCCGCCGATAAATGTCTTCAAGGCAGACATTCTACAAACTGCACAGGTATGTAAGAGAGCCATAGGTAGTGGTAACTTTAGCTTAAGAAAAAATAAAGGCGCCGATAAGTATACTATCCGCTGCAAGACAGTAGAACAGCATAATGTTCTTCGCGCGTGTCTAAAGCGTTCGACGACGGAGTTCTTCTCCTTTACCCCAAAGGGAGAAAAACTTCAGACAATTTTGCTGAAGTTAGGTGTGCCGCTAGGAGCGGAGAGGGTTTTCCAACTGCTCAGAGAGCAAGTGTGTGATGGTGTCGAGATCGTCGGGGTCAAGCCCTTCACCACAGCAAAGGCTAAGAGGGAGGGGCGGAAATTGCCCTTTTATATTGTACAAATGAC
Organism: Eristalis arbustorum; assembly: GCA_916610145.1. Taxonomy (NCBI): domain Eukaryota; kingdom Metazoa; phylum Arthropoda; class Insecta; order Diptera; family Syrphidae; genus Eristalis; species Eristalis arbustorum. The sequence continues at coordinate 49,415,082 of OU744319.1, read as the reverse complement.
ACCCACAAGCAAACCCGGTAATCTAAATGACATCAAGACATTAGATGACTGGGATTGCATATGGGAAAGTATATATCTCCAATGCGTGCGCTGTCAAAGGTTCGGGCACGCCGCGTCGAACTGCCAAATGCAGCCTCGATGCGTAAAGTGCAGCGAGAACCACATTTCGGAGAATTGCCCTCTGGGGCAAGACAGAGCAGCTGACAGAAGTCGGCTCAAATGCGTACTCTGAGGGAACGCGGGGCACACCGCTAACTATCGGGGTTGCCCTAAGTTCCAGGAGCGGAAAGCAAAAGTGGTTCTGCGGAAGCAGCCCCCAGTGAAAAATCCACTCGGAGCAGCCATACCCGTCACCCCTGAAGTGACTTTCGCCCGAATGGCGTCAGGTCAAAGGAGAGCGGAAAAGCAGCAAGTACCAAAGGTACCGCAACCCTCAGTGCCAAAAGCACACCATCCAACGCCCGATTGGAAGTCTTCCATTGAAAGGCGTATGGATCGGTTAGAGGAGCAGGTTGCCAAAATTCTGGCGCTCCTGCAGAACCCAGCACGTCACCAGTCCTAATGGCTGCGCAGACGGAGAGTACTTTTAAGATCCTTGCAGTGAATGCAAATTCATTGATAACGATCCCTCGAAAGAACGAGCTCTATAGACTGTTGGACGACCAAAGCCCAGAGCTATGTCTGATTAGCGAAACCAAGCTAACCCAGAGAGGCATATTGGAGCACAGCAAATATAATGTTATTAGAAGAGACCGACCCAACTCCAATCGTGGAGGCGGTGTTGCGATCTTCATAAAAAATAACATTAAACATAAAGTAGTCTATAGTAGTGAAGTACGACGGTTTCAGGTGTTGGAGGCCTGCATCGTTTGCATTTCTCTCCGTAGCGGGAGGAAGCTATATGCGGTGTCGGTCTACTCCTCCGGTTCCTTCAGCTCCAGAACTACTATTTCAGAGCTCGTTGTACTCTTCCGTTGCCTAAGTCTGGACTCGGAAGAGAACTATTTTATATTGGCCGGGGACTTAAATGCCCGACATGGATATTGGGAAACACAGATTCCAATGACAGAGGGGAATTGCTTTACAGCTGGTTTTGCTTGCACAGTGTCGAATATCGACTCGATTTAAAAGCTACCGAGATCTCGTCCTTCCCCAGAAGTGGGTCGTTCTTGGATCTCCTGCTGTTTGACGCAAGACTGCAGCTGACTGACACAAATTCACAAACGGTGAACTGTTTGAACACTTTCGTGTATCTCAGTGACCATTGCGGACTCAGTGCCGAATTCAAGATTCCTAACGACATTGCGGAATTAGGAGAGTTTGTCCAAACGCACACCTACAATTACAGTAGGGCGCGCTGGCCACGCTTCTCCCGACAAATGACTCGAGCACTCTCTTCAATAGAAACTTCTCAAACGAAGAGATTGACATGCATCTAATACAATTGGACGAGACAATAAAACGAACTATAGACAGTACGATACCACGGTATACACGCACGAACAATGAAAACTTGTACCGCAATGCGACAATTGAAGCACTACACCAACAAAAAAGTAGACTCCTGTCAAGATTAAAAACCTTGTACAGGCGGCTTACTGACAGACGCAGCGAGGAAGTTAGGACACTGAAATCGCTCATTAAGAATGAGTTTCTGTAAACACGTACTGGAACAACAAGATCCGGGCTGTTAAATCTAACAACCCGAGTATATTCCCACAAATAAATAAATTCTTTCGAAAGAAAAATAGCGATCTTCCGTGTCTTAAGCTTCCCAGGACGAAGGACAATGAACAGATACTGACTACAGTGGGTATTGATCCCAATAACGCCGTACTCGACGATGACTTCTTTGTGGTCGAAGATCCGCAAGAAAAAGTTGAAGTTCTAGGCGCAGTTTTCCAGGAAGTGTACAAGGTGAACGTGAGTGTTCGCCCGAACCACGACCTGGAAAACAGCGTGCAAGCTAGCAACTCTCAACTTCGAGAAGAGCTGCAGCAATGGCGATCTGAGAACATCGGCTTTGTCCAGTTCAATGAAGAAAACATGGCAGACAATGTCATCGCCGACGAGGGGGTTCATCCCCCGTTCATTTCGAAGGCAGATCTTCAAGCGGTCTTCGAATCACTAAAGAAGAAAAAGTCGGTTGGAATCGACGGTATATCAAACATTGTATTAAGACATCTTCCTCTGGAAGTGGTCACTATGTACACAATCCTTTTTAACAATGCTCTGAATAATGCACATTATCCGGAGCATTGGAAAACTGCGATTGTACAACCCATATCCAAGCGAGGGAAAGATTCTTAAAATCCGTGCAACCTCCGGTCAATTAGTCTCCTTCCGAACATCAGCAAGGTATTCGAGAAGGTGATAAATAGAGCTCTGATCAACTGGACAGAGGACAGACATATAATTCCGGATAACCAATTCGGTTTCAGGGCGGGGCATGACACTATCCATGCCGCGTCGAAACTGGTGTCGGATATCCAATGGAACAAGAGCAAGAAACAATGCACGGGCGCCTGCTTGATTGACCTGGAGAAGCCCTTCGACACCGTATGGTTAGAAGGTCTTTACTACAAGCTCAATCGGCTAGGCATTAGTAAACCACTGCTGTACCTACTGTATAACATGCTAACCGGTAGGCGGTTCGTAGTCAAGAATGGCAGCGTGACCTCTACAGGTATTTTTGAAATTAAAAATGGTCTCCAACAGGGTGCCGTTAATACGCCGATCGTGTTCAAGATTTTCTTGAGCGATCTGATAGGTTCTCTTCCGCACGCTATTGCGTATGCCGACGACTTTATCGTGTACAGATCAGGCAAAAAGATCGAGGACATCACAACGCTCACGCAGGGTGACTTCGACGCATTCATGAGAGATTGCGATGACTGGAAGTTGAATATCAACTTTCAGAAGTCGGAAACCATACTGTTCAGAACGCCGTTGTATAAAGCTTCCGCGGATACGAAAATGAATTGCCGAAAGTTCTCTATTGTTGGACGCCACGGGCAACCACTGGAGCAAAGGATTGTAGTCAGATACCTGGGGATCTGGCTAGATCAGTATCTATATTTTAACAAACATGTAGATGCTGCTGTAGCCAGAGCCCGAGGCGCTTTCGCCCTTACAAAGAGACTGTTTTACAACAGCCAACTCGATGCAAGGGTAAAGGTAATCTGCTACATGGCCCTCATACGCCCAATGCTCACATATGGCTGTCCCGTGTGGTTCAACGTGAGTGCAAGCTTGATGGAAAAGATTCGGGTGTTTGAGAAGGCTTGTCCTAGGGCTTGCCTTCGCCTTTACAGAACACCAGAGTCCCAGTACAGAAAATTCTATTCCAACGAGGTCTTATACAACAGGGCGAACCTGATACGAGTGGACAATTTCCTAGTGAAGTTGGATACGAGTGGCCACACTGCGAGGGCGATGAACTCGGTCAATAACTTGATCTCCGGGGCTTACTACCCCAATCCACAGTACCACGAAAGGGTACGTCACAGTGGCTTCGTCCCACCAAAAGCATTTCTGCATTTCGATAGGCAAGGTCTCATACAAGACATAAATGCGGTACCGCTCCTCTTTCACATCGCCCGTTCAACTGTGGATGGGCGACTCAACCACGACCGTTCCGTCGCACAACGAGCTGAGGGAGATCTCCTCCGCTTCAGTATGGCGGTGTCGAGTCGGGAGAGATGCGTCACAACATCGAAAGTTTTGGTGGCTGAGTGAGGGAACTCCCTCGTCGAACCCTTTAGACCCAGGTTAGAATGGGCAGTGCAGATCTCCTCAAAAGGAGTAGTCGGTCAGTGTCTTGCAGCGGGATTTATTCCAGCTACCTATGGCCGACTTACAGACTTAGTGTAAGATAGGTGTAAGTTATACAATAAATGTATATGAAACAAAAAAAAAAAAAAACACTAAGTATACACATTTGTACACTGAGTGTACTCATGTGTATGCAAATGTACATAGGTTAGGTACACTCATGTATATATGGCCGTACAGCGTTATACGCCCATGTATATATGTGTGTACGTTTAGTTAAGGTAGTTTTAAGTTATTTTAAGGTAGTACGTAAGTTAGCATTTAAGTTTTAACTAAAAAATCGTTCATTTATTAAGTTTTTTCTTTAATATTTTTTTTAATAATAAGCAGTACACATAATGATAATGAAGTCTATAAACACATGAATTGTAAGTTTAGGTCGAAAGACAATAGATTAAGGATAAGATAAGTTTAGCTTAGAGTGTCCGCCGAGGGCCAGTAAGTTAGAGTGTAGAAACATGTACGTCCAACTAGTTTTAAGCATTTTTGTCTAGTATGTAAGCTTGTTATGAATTTGAAATAAAAATGTAGTAAAAAAAAAAACAAAATAAAGGTACAGTCACTCACAGACCGATGAAGGTGAATTTATCCGTAATTCGAATTCACAAAAATTCGAAATAAGAAATAAGTGAAAAAAAGTGCAAATAGTACCGGGACTCGCAAGAAGCGCGTAACCGTGACCCTAGAGCTGTGGACATTAAAGTACCCTCGTGGATTACTGACAGCCTTCTGCAAAAAAGTGAGAAACCAAAAAAAATAAATTACATATAGCTAAAACTATAAACAAATTTGCGTTGTAAATTACCGACCTTTTTATTTACAAAAAAGAAACAAAAAGTGGACTAAGGCAATTGGAATATGGATACAACTGAGTTACCCAACTTGCAAAAACAGGCCACCAGTCCAAACACGAAGGGAAGAAACGGAAGTAAATGTAACCGAAAATAAATTTGGTCAACCGCCGAGATTGTAAAAGAACCCCAATAAAGAGCTGTCAAGAAACAACAACAACAACAAATAACAAATAATGGAACCAAAATCAATCAGAGCAGACACAACAACATCAAAGACAACAACAGCAGCAAAAAAGAGAGATGTCCACCCATCAACGTTTTTGGACTGGAAACTAAGCATGTAGAAATTCTGTGTAAGCTGGCCTCCAGAAATTCGCAAACAGAAACCTTACGAACGAAGATATTAAAAGATCCCTCATACAGACGGACGACCTTATTAAACGTACAATGGAAACGACAATACCAAAGGTAGTACAGTTAGATGACGGCGACACATATCGAAATACTAGATATACTAGGCTATACTAGATGCACTACTACATAAAAGTAGGCTATCTAGACTAAGACTTTTGCACAGACGTTTTACAGATCCGCAGAATGTGGAAGTCCGAACGCTGAAGTCGGAGTCAAAGTTCTAGGACAGTGGGTTGCGGAAAAGAACATCATACCGGAAAACCAGCTCGGATACAGGGCGGGGCATGAGCGTCAAAGTTTCATTCAGTGGAACAAAAATAAAAATCAATGCACTCGTGCCTGTCTGATTGACTGGAGAAGGCGTTCGACACCATTTTGGTTGGAGGTGTACATTATCTATGGCATGTTAAGGGGTAGGAAACACGATCTTTCTCATTAAAAATGGTTAGCAACTGGGAGCGGTTGGTTCGCCAATCCATATTCATTCCATATTCACTGCGGATCTTTTAATTTCCATGCCGCACTTAATTGCGTATGCGACGATCTAGTAGTATACAAAACTGGAAATAAGGTCGAGGTGATAAATATATATATTGATGGAGCGTGACTGCGATAAGGTTCAGCTATTTTCTGACGACTGGAAGTTGGTTATCAGTTTCCAGAAGTGTGAAACTCTCCTTTTCAGGACCCCGTTGTACTTGGGAACGCGGGACACGCGCAAAAATTGGCCCAAGTTTGGCATAGTTGACCCGCAGGGACGCCCTTTAGATGTGAAAAGTGGAGTAAGGTATCTTGGCATTTGGCTGGATCAATATCTGTATTTTGACAAACATATAGATATTGCACTGACAAAAGCCAGAAAAGTTTTTTCTGTGGCAAGTAGGCCCTTTTTCAGCAGCCATCTTGATGCCATGGTGAAGGTAATTTGCTACATGGCCCTTATACAGCCAATTATGCTATACGGTTCTCCACTGTGGTTCAATGTGAGTCCTTCCCAGATGGAAAAGATGATGGTTTTCGAGAGACAATGTCTTCGGACATGTTGTATCGTACAGCCGAAACGAGGTGGTGTACTATCAAGCTGATCAGAAGTCGTACTGCACGAGATATGTTAGCTATGCATATATTAACGGGTGATTTTTTAACTATTTTTTTTTTTGGCAACACTGGTTTAAACAGCTGAATCATGTTTCGTGTTTTGTTTCACTGTCAAACATCTTCAGTTTGGTATATACTTTAACCAAGAATCATCTTACAAACGAACAACGCTTGCAATTTATTGAATTTTATTATCATAATGCGTGCTCTGTTAAGAAAGTTCATCTCGCGCTTCTTCCATTTTATGGTCAGTTTAATCGACCCACTGAAGCGGCTCTATGGGTACGTAAATAAGCAGAATTGTCGATTGTGGAGTGAATATCAGCCCGAAACATTTCATGAGCTACCCATGCATCCAAAAAAAGTTACAGTTTGGTGCGGTTTATGGGCTGGTGGCATCATTGGACCGTACTTCTTCAAAGATGATGCGAATCGTAACGTAACTGTGAATGATGAATCCAACTTATTTTTGCCCAAAATGCAAGAGCTTGACTTGAACGACATGTGGTTTCAACAAGACGGTGCCACATGCCACACAGCAGGCGCAACAATGGACTTATTGAGAGGCGAGTTCGGTGAAAATTTTATTTCACGTTCGGGAGCGGTCAAGTGGCCACCTAGATCGTGCGATTTAACGCCTTTAGACTATTTTTTGTGGGGCTATGTTAAAGCCCAGGCAAATTCCATAAACAGATGGCGACAGAGTTTTTTTTAGAAAGGATGTTGGCTGATATAAATACTGGAACGGCGCACGAAGCAGGATAGTTTTGTTCACAGCAGGACACACGCTGCTTCAGGTGCTTCGGATACGGTCACCGACAGGCGTCATGCAACGGTGTAGACAAGAAGGGACGAGGACTGTGCTACAGTTGTGGCGAAAAGGGCCATAAAAAGAAGGACTGTGGAAATCCTCCAAAGTGCTGCTTATGCGGGGATCTCGAAACCCCACCAGCGCACTTAGACCACATACCAGAGTCAGGCAAGTGCCAAGTGTTCCGGCAGGCACTCGCGCTAGCGAAGAGGTCTTCCTCAAAATGACCAGGATAATGCAAGCGAATGTCCACAGGAGCCAAACAGCGGACAACCTCCTGCTGAAAATTATAGGTGAGTTGCAAGTAGATATCCTAATTATCAGCGAGCAATACACCAACAAAAACACACAAAACTGGACATCAGACTCGCTTGGCACCGCTGCTATATGGGTTCAAGACCAAAGGAAACTTCGTGTCAAAAGCAAGGGCATAGAAACAGGCTTCGTCTGGGTGAAAATAGACGGGGTCACAATAATAAGCACCTATCTCAGTCCGAACGACAGGATCGATGAGTTCCGACAGAAGCTGGAGAACCTGGAAGACTTCATGTCTGATACAGAAGGAGAAATACTGGTTGCCGGCGACTTCAACGCTAGAGCTCAAGAGTGGGGGATGCCAACTACAGATTCTCGAGGAAGGCAAATACTCGAAATGGCTGCGAGGCGGGGACTTAACGTAGCGAATGTAGGAGTTACCCCAACTTTCAGGAGGCCAGGACATAGAGGCACCATTCCAGATGTGACTTTTGCGACGGAGTCAACATTCGGGCGGTTCCAAAACTGGCGAGTCATTGAAGATTATACAGGCAGCGACCACCAGTATATCATCTTTGATCTAGAAGAGCGCCAACGACTCCCATATAGATACTCCAGTCGGTCTCCAAGGTGGAATACTTGGAGGGGGCAAGCAATACGCTTCAAACTCCGGGATCTACGGAAACGGTAGCTGAAGCCAACGTGCTGAATCTACGGAAGCTGTCATAGCTGAATTCAGAAACAAAAGATCCGAGCTCAAGAAAGCCATCAATTCGAGCAAGAAACGAAAGTGGAAGGATCCCCGCCGCGACGTAAACAATGACCCCTGGGGACTGGGCTACAAGATTGTAATGCGGAAATTCGGAGCACAAATGGCACCACCCGTCCTCAACGAAGAAAACATGGACCGCATCGTTAGCACACTGTTTCCACCTCATCCAGTCAGACCACTCGACACCACAGTGGTCCAACAGGAAATCCCTTACTTTAGCGAAGAAGAGTTGAGCATAGCGGCACTTACTTACTTAAGGTGGCGCTACAGTCCGCCTCAACCAACAAGCGTCTCCAGCCAGCTCAATCTTTAGCTAGCTGTCTCCAGTTTCGCACGCATAGTTGGTTGAGGTCCCTTTCCACTTGCGTGCGCCACCTGAGTCGCGGTCTTCCTCTACTGCGCCGTCCCTCGGGGGTAGATTCGAAGACTTTTCGGGTCGGAGCATTGGTTTCCATCCGCTCTACATGACCTAGCCATCTCAATCGTTGGATCTTCACTCTTCTGACTAAGTCGATGTCGCTGAACAGCCCGTATAGTTCGTCGTTGTATCTCCTCCTCCACTCACCATCTATGCAGACGGGACCGAAAATCACCCGAAGAATTTTCCTCTCGAAGCAACCAAGGACTGCTTCATCCGCTTTTGACAGAGTCCATGCCTCCGCGCCATATAGCAGGACTGGGACGATTAAGGTCTTGTAAAGCGTAACCTTGGTTGTTCGAGAGAGGGCTTTGTTTACCAATTGCTTTCTTAGCCCAAAGAAGCACCGATTGGCAAGAGTTATTCTTCGTTTGATTTCAGCGCTGGTGCCGTTGTCTGAGTTGATAGCGGTTCCTAGGTAGACAAAGTTTTTAACTACCTCAAGGTTATATCTGTCTGCCGTGACGTTCTGACCGACACGTCGGTGTTGGGTGTCCTTTCTTGTTGACAGCATATACTTGGTCTTACCCTCGTTTACCGCTAAACCTATCTTCGCGGCCTCCGTTGCAATACTCACAAAAGCGCCTTTGATATCACGCCGCGTTCTTCCGATAATGTCAATATCGTCGGCATATGCGAGTAGTTGGACGGACTTTTGAAAGGTTGTTCCTCTGGTGTTGGCGTTCGAGTTTTGAACAATTCTTTCAAGAACGATGTTGAAAAAGTCGCATGACAGCGCGTCGCCTTGTCTGAATCCTTTTTTGACATCAAAGGTCTCGGTTAGGTCTTTACCGACCTTGATGGAGCAGCGTGCATTCTCCATCGTCATCCTACACAAATGGACGACTTTGGTAGGGATGCCAAAACTAGACATTGCTCTGTATAGCTCGTCTCTATAGATGCTATCATACGCGGCCTTAAAATCGATGAACAGGTGGTGGGTATCGATTTGTTGCTCCTGGGTTTTCTCCAAAATCTGCCGAAGTGTGAATATTTGGTCGTTGGTGGATTTTCCTGGCCTAAAGCCACACTGGTATGGACTGACCAGGTTGTTGACGAATGGCTTTAGGCGTTCACACAGTACGGCAGATAAGATCTTATAGGCGATGTTAAGGAGACTTATCCCCCGATAGTTGGCGCAGTCAAAGGGGTCTCCTTTCTTGTGGATCGGGCAAACAACGCTGAGGTTCCATTCATCGGGAATGTTTTCCTCCGATCATATTTTACAGATGAGTTGGTGCATGCACCTTACCAAATCATCGCCTGCGGCTTTAAAAAGCTCGGCGGGTAGGCCGTCAGCTCCAGCAGCCTTGTTGGATTTCAGTTTAGATATAGCAATCCTCACTTCATCCGGGTCGGTTGGACGGAATTGTTGATCTTCATCGTCCCTTTCATTGGGGTTGAATGGTTCGTTCTGCCTGACAGCGGAATTTTGTTCTTCGTCGCCGTAATACAGTCTGCAGAAATGGTTTCTCCATATTCTCAGCATCGACTGTGACTCTACTACGATGTTCCCTTGTTCATCCTTACAGGCTTCGGTTCGGAGTTTATAACCTTGACTGGTTGACTTTACCCTTTGATTAAACTTCCTTACCTCATTCCTGCAGTAATATCCTTCTATTCTGCCGATCGCGCGCTTCTCATGCTCCTTCTTTTTTCTCCTGAGAAGCCGGTGTTCGTCTCTCCTCTTCTGCTCGTAGAGCTCCCGAGCAGCTCTTGTCCTTCTTTGCAGTGCTTGGCTGCATTCGCCTGCCGACACTCATTGTCAAACCAGCGGTTTCGTTGTGGTGGCGGATTGAAACCCAGCACATCAGAGGCGGCATCTCTGATTTCTTTTTGGCAATGCTGCCACTGGTCTTCAATACTTGATGTTGGCGGCGTAGGATTTCTTAAGAGGTTGAGGGAGACACGATCGGAAAAGGATTTGGCAATCTCTTGCGATTGTAGCCGGCCAAAGTCGATCAGCCTAAATCCGTTATCGGATGTGGTGTCGTGTAGGCTGTGCTTCCCGACCGTACTACCAAAGATGTTCTCTCTTCCTAGCTTTGCGTTAAAATCGCCAAGAACAATTTTAATGTCGTAGCTAGGGCATTGCTCATACTTTTTGTCCAGGAGCTCATAGAACCTGTCTTTGGTGTCGTCATCTTTCTCCTCTGTGGGGGCATGTGCGCATATAAGGCTTATGTTGGCAAATTTAGCTTGGATGCGAATTGTCGTGAGGCGCTCGTTCACTGACCTGAACGATGAGACTTCTTGCCTTAGTCTGCCTCTAACGGCAAATCCACATCCAAATAGGCGCTGTTTTTGTTGCTTGTAGCAATCACCGTAATATATATCACAGTTTTTCATCCTTCTTTTGCCCGGTCCATCCCATCGCACTTCTTGGATGGCGGTTATGTCTGCTTTGCAGCAGTCTAGGGTTTCCGTTAATTGTTCGGCTGCACATGGCCTATAAAGGGACCTTACATTCCACGTACAGATCCGAAGGTCGTTGTCCGTATATCGTTTGCAGGGTTCGTCATCAGTAAAATCATCCGTTTCCGAGGCTTGTTGCTGCTTCGTAACTATGGTTTTTTTGTGTGGCCGGGCAGTTACCCCTACGGCACAACCCCCAACCTGGAGGGCCAGTTCCTTTTTTGTAACCCCTAGGACAAGTGGTCGCACTTATAAGTTTGGCAGGTTGAGCTCGGGTGAACTACAACCAGTACCCGATGGCTATCACTTGGAGGTAGAATAAGCACAATTGGTGTGTAGGAAAAGTTGCAACACTGGGCATTGCCAGGTTGACGCCAGTCAGTGCCTACCCGATTCCCACAGCACCCAGCCACCGAGCATAGCGGCACAGTCGCTTCAAAACAAAAAAGCCCCAGGCCCGGACGGAATTCCTGCAGAAATCCTGAAAAGGGTCGTTCAAACTTGCCCTGGCCTGATGTTGAACATGTTCAACCGCTGCCTTGAGGAAGGCGTTTTCCCCAAGAGCTGGAAGCAACAACGTCTGGTGCTGATCAGCAAAGGCAAATGAGACCCCGACTCCCCATCAGCATACAGACCTCTATGCATGCTGGACACCGCCGGCAAACTCTTTGAAAAGCTGCTAAGACCACGTCTAACAGCGGCAGTACAAGCAGCAGGTGACCTGTCAGAGCGACAACATGGCTTCAGAAGTGGTAGATCTACGATCGGAGCCATTAAAGAAGTAATGCACGCCACCCAAATCGCACATCAGGGAAACCACTACTCAAAGAAGATTGTCCTGCTAGCAACTCTCGACGTACGAAACGCCTTCAACTCGGCCAGATGGAGCGACATCATCAACGCGCTCGAAAGAAGATTCCATGCACCAACATATCTTCTACGAATAGTGAAGGACTATCTCAGGGATCGAGAGCTGACCTATGAGACTACAGCAGGCCCACGGAGAAAAGGAGTAACATCAGGCGCAACGCAAGGATCAATCTTAGGACCAGAACTCTGGAACATCTCCTACGACGATATCCTCTGTATGGATATGCCTGAAGACACCTTTCTGGTAGGCTACGCAGATGACATCGCGGCTGTGATAACGGCAAGAGACACAGAAAACGCGCAAAGGAAGCTATCTCAGGTCATGCGACGAGCGAACTCCTGGATGGATGACCACGGGCTTGGCCTGGCAACCGAGAAAACGGAGATAGTTCTTCTGACGAAGAAGAGGATTCCCACCCAAATTGACATCCAAGTCGGCACCGAAGTGATACGAAGCAGCGCTGCAGTGAAGTACTTGGGATTGAGGATCGATACAAAGCTAACTTTCTGGCAACAAATAAAGACA
>OU744319.1:49143331-49402675 GCA_916610145.1 Eristalis arbustorum | reverse complement strand
GCCGTTTGAAAAGACATATAATTCACATTTAAAATTGTTCATTGAGTGGGGACGCTCGAAAAATTAGTAATGCATACATAAGTTATTTATTATAAACATTAACAAAAAATAAATTGCAAAAATTTGCGCTGCGAATTGAATAAGCTATATAATAATTCTTTCTACAGTACGATGTGCTTGTAGATGAACGTAAAATACAAGACATGCTACAAAACCCCAGCAATATATTTTTTAGGTTTCTCAAACTATCAGTATAAACTGTTAAGATTTCATACGAAAACGTAAAATAAAAATTTAAGTGGTAAATTTATTAACAGGAGTGAATTCAAAAGAATTTCAACGTTTTTCACAATTGCTTCATTGATTATCTTCCACGAGATTATAGTTACATCGTGAGTAAAATTAACATAGGTCGCTTATCTGAGCGCATACATATACTTGCATGCCTTAAGCTGAATAGCCTGGAAACCATGAATATGTGTTAAACTGCTACACTTCAAAATATATTTATAAGGTATTACAAATATTAATCTATACATCACATGAAAATGAATACTATCTCATCTTTATGGGAATTTGTGCGTACAGTACATATGAATGTTTTTAGAAAGAGCTTAGTGCTCTATTTATGAAAATCCTTTCAATAAGAACAATTATCTGTTGGGACTTGTAAAAATATTGTGATTGTTATTCACAAGGGCTTACTTTCCTGCGGATATTTATTGTACATCGTACTTTCGTTGAAAAGGGATGAACCGCTGAATTTGTTTGTTTTAAATACTTTGAAGATTTACATATGTAAGTATGTACGCCCCCAATAATGTCACCGTTGACGAGGAATATAATCATTGTATGTAAATTATGTTTCTTTTTTAAATACGACATGATAATGTTGCAACAGGAAAAATTATTTCCATAGATGTATTTTTTAGGAAAATTGTATTGCTTGTTTAATTTTAAAACTTTTGCTAGTGAAGCTTTCCGTTTGTAGCTACGTACATAGGTATCTGCGTTTAAAACAATGCCACATTCCCCAGGCGCTTATTTAATTTCACTTACATAAAGATGAAGAAGCTAATTGACGCAACCATAGAAGTAGGGAGTAAGTACAACTCCATTAAAACTTTATGAAAACACAATCGTTTCACTTTATCGCAATAATAATAAAGACTTTAGAATATCCTTGGGAATAAAACGAACTTGACGCAACCCCAAACAAAAAGCCGCATGTTTCGTAATGTACAGTTTATGTAAGAAACCGTGTTTCAGTAAGATGAACCCGTTGGTCGCAAATTAGAAAACTTATTTCCTCATCGTCTAAAGGCTCCGCAATTTATTTGTAACAACTTTGAAAACTTTTTCACAGAAGACCGAAAAATGTAAATTTGCTCATTTTGAAGCAACTAGACGCAACTAATGAAATTTTGACGCTACAATCATTTAAGGCAATTAGCGTATAATTTGTTGTATTCAGATGAGTTTATTTCTCACCAGAATTGCTGTCTGTGGCCCAGGAACATTTTATGCGAGAATTTGTAGAATCACACTTTATTTTGCAAAGAGAAGGGAAAAGATGTTTACATGAAATACCACTTGTTTTTGCTTATTCCAATTAATTTCTCCGGCCTAAAAATTATAAATATATAGTTGTGCAAAAGAAGTGTTTATTATGGATTCGCAATATTTATAACGAATTACAGATATTGATTTTTTTACACAGCTTGCACAGAGATATGATAGTGAAGTTTTATCTTACTACTGAAAAATGTATATTTTATATAATTGCATTCGTTTGTCTAAATGGGATTTGAAGGAAAACTATGAAAAAAACCTTCATTTAATTATATATATAGACTTACATTTTGTGAGTTAAATGATAAAAATATATGCAGATATTTGTAAACAAACATACAACAAAACCAAGTAATGATTAAATGAGTACATGAATAGAAAATAAGTAATAAATAAATAGATAAATATATAAATAAATTAATAAATAAATAAATCAATAAATAAGTTAGTGTATAAATAAATAAATACATAAGTTAGTATATAAATAAATAAATAAATAAATAAATTAGAGTCATTGAGGATTTCGATTCTTCGGGCGACTTGAATAACTCCAGCTTTTTCGTGCAAAATCCTTTTGAAAAGTCCTAGGGTAAATTCAACATCATTTTGAGAATTTCGTTCTGTGCTATTTGTAGGTTCTTGATGCGTGTTTTTGCACAGATACCCCATACAGGAGATCCATAGTAATCAATGATTGAAAAATCACCTTAAACATTATCATTTTGTTTTTATGGCTCAAGATCGACTTCCGGTTGATCAATGGATAAAGTATTTTAGTGGCGACGTTTTTAATTTATTTGAGGATATTTTTAATATGTATACCAAAGGTTATATTCGGATCCTAGTAAACCTCGAGGTACTTGACAGAACTAGCCTATGGTATGTCAAGGTTATTCGTTTTTAAGGTATTTTGAGGAAAATTATAAAGTGATCTTTTTCTTTTATTAAAGATTGATTGGCATCTGTCCGCATTAATTTTTACCTTCCAGTGTTTAAAATATTCAAATATTATATTGAGGCCATTTTGCAAATTATTTGCAATGACTGTTCCATTTGTATGAGATGCATATAAAGCCGAGTCATCGGCATACAGAGCTATGTGGCAGTTCGGAATAGAAGGGAAGTCAGCTGTGAATATATTAAATTGTGTTGGTGCCAGGACAGAGACTTGAGGAACACCAGCAGGTACAACTTTAGAGGAAGAGACTGAACCAACTAAGGAAACTGAAAACGTTCTATTACTTAGAAATTTTGGATAATTTTTGTAAGGTACACAACCAAAATTGATGAGTTTATAGATTCGACCGTCATGCCAAACAGAGTCAAAAGCTTTTTCTAAGTCTAGTAAAACAAGACCAGTTGATTTTTTCCCCCTTAAGTTTTGTTTTATTTCCCTGCAAATTCTTAATACCTGATGAGAAGTACTATGACTTTCATGGAAACCAAATTGCATTTGAGGCAGAATGCTACTATTTTTCAGAAAAACGTCTAGCTTAAGTTTTATAAGTTTTTCTAATATTTTGCTGCATCCGTTGAGCAGGCTAATGGGCCTGTAGCTGTTTGGATTCCGGGGGTTCTTTCCGGTCTTGAGCAAAGGAATTACTTTAGCTTTCTTCCAATTTATTTCTATGTGTTGAACCCGCGCTTAGCTATCTTCATATATTTAAGATGGATGCACATCTAAGGAAAAAAAAAGATAACGAATTATAAAACAGAAAATCAATGTTGATATTTTTGATTAGCAGTTTATTACTTATTATACACAGGTACATTGATATGTACATACATATATTTTATACTTGAACAATGTAGAACAAAAGGTGCTTCAAGCCATGTGATATGTACATATACCATAAAAAGGGATGTGTTAATTAAATTCGGAGGCATGGGCAAAGTTGCTGACTGCACTCAACTTGGTAGGATGCCAGCGCGATCTTGCTTGTGCATAAGTCAAGTTTACCTACAGCCTCCACGTGGCGCCCCTGGCGCCATCACAACAACCGTTGTGTGGTGAACTATTGTATGCAGCGATGATGCAACCAGAGGGTCAAATAATGGGCCTATGCGTATGTTTTTAACATTAAATTTAATAATCCCTTTGCACTAACCATACCATAGTTTCGCGCCCGCGTGCATGTGTTAGGTCCATGCTTTTATTTCATATATGGTAGATTAATTAACATTGCTTAATATAATTGAGCTTGATTTTTAAGATAAGGTACAATTTGAATACTAAAAAACATTTGTTTCTTTAAGCGATAACAGTGTACTTCGGATTGCCCTTATTCACCGCTAAACCCATTTTCACAGCCTCTGTTGTTAACGCTAGCAAAGGTTTTAGTGACAGCTCGCTGAGTTCGACCGACAACGTCAATGTTGTCCGCGTGTATTAGCAATTGTACGAACTTTTGGAAGATCGAGCCTCTTGTGTTAACACGACCATATCAAATATGATGAAAAAGTCACATGACAGTGCGTCGCCTTTCCTTTTGAAGTTGAAGGTGTCTCTGAGTACTTTGAAGGGCTCTGTAAGCTCGTTTGTCAAAACTCGACATGGCGTTGTATAGCTTGTCTCTATGCACGCGGCCTCGAAATCGACGAATAGATGGATCTTCATCTCTTGATTTTTTTCCAGGATCTGCCGTAATGTATAGATGTGGTCGAAAAAGGTTTCATTCCTTGTGGATCGGACGAACGATACTGAAATTCCACTCATCGGTAACGTTTTCTTCGGACACTTTCTCCGACGTGTATATATTTATTTATCAGTTGCGTAAATAATTTTCAGATGACCAGTTTAAATCCAGTCATATAATTATAATATTTTACTTTGTTTACTATTCTCTATAGGTCTGTAAATCCCGCCTACTCTTGATAGAACGATAAGATGCCTAATTCACTTAACCTGCTGATATATGTCTGCTGTTAATATACGCACTTGGCCCAATAAAAATACATCAAATATTTACACATCTAATGCTCATGTTTGACCATCTTTCCTCAAATCAACCAACAATATTGAAATACATATATCGATTAGGTACATACACTCTTATTTACTTTTTTCACAAGGTAATAGTGTGCCATTAAGCTGAACTATCTCAGTTATACAATAAATGAAAAATGATTCCTCCACTTAGTATGTATATTTATGTCACAAGGACATAAGAGAAATACCCATAACATCTGTCCACGAGAACATTCAAGAATGCAAATTTCAACAATACCAGCATTTAGTGCTTAAAATTCAAAGAGCTCGCCGTTCAACCCCTGGAAACCTGTCATTTACATAAAACTTTTTCAAATGTCATTATGACTTTATTCTAAACACGTTCGGGTTGTCTTTATAAACTCAATATTGCAAGAGTAATTTGATCTTGTTGTATTGCCATTATACCTATTATGTGTGTCGCCTTTTTACAGAATTCCATAATATTAAAAGGAATGTGAAGATAGAATTTTTTGCCGATTGATTTATTGTACGTGTTGTTAGAAACCAAAATTCTAAAAGCATGCTCTGTAACATACGCTTTGGGGAATTAATGATTTGAATTGGAACAATATCGACACCTCATGAATAGTTCCTTATTTACAAATATACTATGTATATACTATGTTTGTATGTTTACATATTTAATTATCGTACAACAGCTTATAAAATAATTATGAAACGTACATATGTGAGTTCATAAATATTATATTTTTATTAAATAAAGCCATACATCACATACATTGAGGCATATGACTAAAATAAATTATTCTTAGGTCAATAATTTTGACGTGAAATACTATCTATTTGTATATACACCTAATTCAGTTTTTTACACGGTAGATTGGTTCCAGAAAAAAATGTTAAATCGTGCTAAATGGAATAAAATCGTGTAAAAAAATTAAAAATATTTTTTTTCAAACCGTGTTATATCAAAACCGTGTAAAAACAGAATTAGGTGTAATTATATATTCAATAAGGTGTCTGTTCAATTTAATTCAAATATGATTTATTTAGATGCTATCTCCATAGTTAATTTTTGGTAATGTGGATACTAACTTCAGCGACCGAGCTTGTAAGCATATTAAAATTTTCTTGAAAAAATGTGGTACTGAAACCTTTCTATTTCTTACCATTAAGAGTCTTTAAAAGACAAACAAATAGCATTGAATTTTAGGAGAATTTAGTTTTTTAGAAAAAGATTTTTTTATAATATGCGCGTGCTCAGAGGGTAATTAGTACTCTTAATTGTCCATGGTTAAGACACAGCACAGGCCGATGACATAAGGGGTATTGGGAGAGGAGGTACCTGTGGACTTTGGGGTTAGATATCTGCGGATTGTAGTCTGGAGAAAATATTGGGCTGGGAAGAGCATTTCATATTCGTGCAGTGCGGTTGAAAATCGAACCTCAATATTTAACTGTGTGTCCCACAGCTGATATAATATTCTTTGTAATTTTTTGAATCCAATAATCTGTTGCATTAATATATGCGTCACAACATACAAAACAGATATTAATCTGTAAATTGGATAATAAAAAACATGCTCAGGAATTGTCTATTTAATTAATTTGTGAGTTAATGCCGTATCATACTGATATGAAGCTTTTGGAATAAATTAAAAAAGTGAAGTCATTGTCATTGGAGAGAAATTCAAGTTCCTTGTAGTGCATACTTTCAAGACAGTTTCCAATGAAAACTTAACCATTATTGTTTTTAATGGAATCCAGTTTAGTGCAGTTCGGTTACAGTACCGCAAATGTATCCCACATTTATTTCCTAGATGTCCTGAGTCAATTTTTGTTTTATTTTTTTCTTCATTGATTTCTTTATAAAATGTAGTTCAAGTATATATTGTATAAGTAAGATCCAAATCATCTTTTAATAGTACCTACTAACAATTTAGGAAATGCTAATACATGCATTGATTATTAATTTTGTTAGCTTAAAAGGATTACCAAGTTATATATTATATTCTAGTATTTTCCCTAAACTGGTTTTCTTTAGGAATCTGAAAATTAGAGATGATAGTTCTAGAGATTTCAATTCTTCCTCTGATATCCGGTATCTTTGTCCACAAAAGTGCTAAGGCCAATTATGAATTTCGATATATTCTAAATTCTAAAACGGCTGGGTGGACCAGTTGGGTGCCCTTGGTTATAAAGTTTCCGGTTTGATTCCCAGTGAGCGCAAAAGTTAATTTGCTTATATTGGCGACAGAATTTTCTAGAAAGAATGCTGGCTGATATACAGCATATAAATATCGTAACAGCGGCAGAAGCAGTTACAGTTTAGTTCTGTATTTGGTATAAAAGTGAACAAAGTGTGAGCCTGAAAGGGAGTAAAGAAAAGTGTAATAAACTAATCGTGGTGTTAAAGTGTAGTAAAGTTCAAGTCGTAAGTGCGCAGTAGAAGTAAATAAATCAGTGAATAGAATTTTTGAGCTTGTGAGATTCATTTTGTCACAATCCAGTAAGCGAATCCTTTTATTGAATAGATTAATTGTGAATACGTAGACACAGTTTTGTGTAAAACATTATTGTCATCATGGAAATCCAGTTCTTCTTGAACATTTTTCTTCTGCTGCACAGGAAATATGTCTGGATTTTTGTCTAACTGGCTTCAGGAAATAAACATCTCTCCTAATGACAATGGTTTTCTTTCCTACGTTTAATATCATGTATGCTTTTGAATTCTGGTCGAAACCCACAAACACCAAGTATGCTGATTTGTTGTACCATTTCTGGCCATTTCTTTTTTAACATAAACATAACATCCTTCACCAAATTCACGGACAAATGTTAAATCTGGTTGCGTCAATAAGCATGCGTCTGGACATTTCTACTTGAGATCTGTTTCTTTTCTTCGTATCACGGTTTTGTTGAGGTGAATACCCAGCAGCAAATTGACTCACCAAACTCTTACTCTTTAAGTAATGCTGTACTTCATTTCTAGTATATTCTCCTCCGCGATCCGATTTTAAGACTTTGGGTTTTCTTTCAAATTTCGTTTGCACAGCTTCAATGTATAATTACGATTTATTAAAAGCATCTGATTTATTTTTCAGTAGATAAATACCAGGTGTACAGGTATGAAATGATATTTTTTTTAAAATAAAGCACTAATTATTAATGGGAAAGTAAAAACATTGTATTCAAAGTATTGGGCATTGTTTTCTACACATTTTGACCATCTTTCTGGCAATTTGTGAATACCACGCCAAAAAAATTGTTCGTCTTTTAAAGCGAACCAATCAGACACCCAATTTTCGACTTCTTCGTAAGAATCGAAGTGCTGCTCAGCCAATGCGTGTCCCATCGATGAAAACAAATGGTAGTCGGAAGGAGCCAAGTCTGGCGAATACGGCGGCTGGGGTAGCTGCTCCCAGCCAAGTGTTTTCATTGTATCCTCAACCGGTTTTGCTTTGTGTGCAGGTGCATTGTCATGGAGCAAAATTACCTTGCCGTGTCTTCTGGCCAATTCTGGTCGTTTCTCGATCACTTTTAGATCTTTCCCATAGCTTTTAAACAGTCAAAATTGTTTGTTGTGCAACATTTAACATTGCTGCCATTTGCTTTTGACTCAAAGTGTCATCTCCATTCGAATATCGTTTGCAATTCGGCGTCTTCAAACTTTTTTGGTGGTCTTCCACGTTCTTCATTTCTCACATCAAAATCATTATTTCTGAACCTTTGAAACCAAACACCATTTTGCATGTTGCTTCTGATAAAGCATGATCACCATATGCCTCGACAAGCATTCGATGCGACTCTGCAGCACTTTTCTTCAAATGAAAACAAAAAGTTAATGTTTTCCGCAAATCACCACTTTCTGGTACAAAATTCGACATTTTTAACACGATGAAAAAATATGATTTTGTCTTTTCAATAACTTGATGTATACTAAATATTTTTCACAGATGTCATAGCAAACAAACAAAAAAAATAAGGGCTCATTCACAGCATATGTTCCCTATCGAGACATTTGTAACGTGACGCTCACTTCATACTTCATGTATTTGGGTTTTCATGAAAATCGAACCCGGCTCTGCGATATCACGAGCGATGAGACTACACACCGAGCTATCGACACTATGGTGTAGTTCAGGTGCAGTTGTTATGGTTTTGGTTTTTATTATTGTCAAATTTGTTTCTAAAACGAGTATTTGTCTCGAAATTGTTTCCCTGTCCTAGGGACGAGTAATAAAGCCTGCATGATTAAGTTCATGAAGTAGGCTGTTTCATTATTTTTGATAATGTCAGAAATGTTATTTTTTTGGATAAATTTTTGGTTTAATAGTGAAAGAGTTTTTTGGATGTAATTGTGATGTTTTGCCATCAAAGTTTTGAAGGCGTTCAATGTACTTTAAAGGATTTAATTCCAAACTTCTTAAATTTCAATTATTATTACCGATTGCTGGTGGTGCTGCTTTGCTTCCATGTTGATTTCTATGAGTTTTCGTTGATTGTTGTATAAGTTGATTCTTTGATCTTGCCTGATTCGATTGAAGTTTTTCTTCATTAAGACGTTGGGCTTTCGATGGTCTAAAGCCAGTATTCTTCCTTCTTCTACTTTTGTTTTTCGATCTTGTTACGGCTTTTATCTCGCCGTTTATTATTATTATTATTTTATTTTGTTTATTCTAATTTATTGATGAAAAGTTGCCTTAAAATTATTTTCTCTCTGTGAAGTTTCGTATCATTAACCACATGTATTGGAATTGGATACCAAATCATTTTTTTTTTATTGAATTTAGTTAAAGTAAGATACCGATATTCGTTCGATTCTTCGCTTTTTCACTTTTTAATGTTCAATATTGTTCTTCACTGAACTTGTTTAAAGTAAGATACCGATTGTAGTGTACACTATATCGCAGTAGCCTATGCCAAATCACCGAATTGTATGGTTGCCCTCGACAACGATATCCATGCATATAAATCTTTTTTAAAACAAAAGAAAAACTAATGTTCAAATTGACTATTTATATATACACATATATACATACATATGTGTATACGTGTACGTAGTATGAACATTTGAAAAAAGGGCCATGCAATTTAATCATTTGAGGGCCACGCTAAGAAAGTAACTTTCAGATCTAATAACATGGCACAATCTCTTCAAAGCCTTAATAATTTCGATTGCGATGGGGATCCTTCTTCAGTGGGAGTTCGCTGGGAGAAATGGAAGAGAGCATTTGAGGTGTACATCACATCACTGAATGTAGAGGCACCTATAAAGAAGCGAGCAATCTTACTGCATGCTGGAGGACTCCGCTGAGCTACGTAAAAACATATTGTCGGCCGGGGATACCATCACCCCCGACCAAATAATCTCAGAAGCCAATGCATTAGAGGCTGTAGGGAGACAACTACAAGCTTTTAAAATAAAAGACCACACAGAGATTGGAATCGGTGAAATAAATAGAGTAACGCCAAAGAACTTCAAAAATATGAATATGCATATGAAAGAGGTACATGACCGACTGTGTACAAGGTGTGGCAGTAATAAACACTTGCAGGGTGACAGAAAATGCCCAGCAAGAGACAAAAGGTGCAATAAATGTGGGTTTGTTGGCCATTTCCGAGAGATCTGCAGAACAAGACTGAAGAGAACGACCTCTGATGAAAAACAGTTGTGCAAAACAAAAAACCAAAATCGGAGGTCAACAAAACTGAAGATGTCGACTATGTGTTCCATTTAGATGATGATTCAATAATAAATTGTTGCATTGGTGGTGTGATAATAGAAATGTTGATTGACCCTGGAAGTAAGTGCAACATTATTACCGACCAGACATGGAAACATTTAAAAGAAGGCAAAGTTAAAGCTTATAACCAAGTCAAAAATCCTGATAAGACGCTATTTGCTTATGGGAGCAGAAATCCTTTAAAAGTGCTAGGATCATTTCAAGCTAATATAAATGTCAATAACGTAAACAAGAATTCGACATTTTATGTTATCCAGAATGGTACTCGTAACTTGCTTGGTAAAAATTCTGCAAAAGAGCTTGGTGTCTTACAGATTGGACTACAAATCAATACACTGCACCAATTTCTTAAGTTTAAAGACGTCATTATCAGAATACCTATTGACGAAACGGTTCAACCTGTGATACCACATCGTAGAATTCCTATACCTCTCGAAAATAAGTTAAATGACAAGTTAACAGAATTGGCAGATTCAGATATCATTGAAGAAGTGCAAGGACATTCACCCTGGGTATCTCCAATGGTACCAGTGTTAAAAGCAAATGGTGCAATAAGAATTTGTGTGGACATGCGGCGTGCTAACGAAGCAATTATTCGGGAAAATTATCTTTTGCCAACGATGAATCAGTTGCTTCCTAATTTTAGACGGGCCAAATACTTTTCGCGACTCGACATTAAAAATGCATTTCATCAATTAGAAATTCACCCAGAATCTCGCTACTACTTATGTTCGGCATATCATGTGCCCCTGAATTATTTCAAAAAGTACTTGAAAAGATGCTCCTGGGTTTTGAAGGGACAGAAAATTTCATCGATGACATTATTATCTATGGGGCGAATGATCAAGTTCATGATCAAAGACTAAAAAAAGTATTAGAAGTCTTAAAGTACAACCAGGTGCTCCTAAATGAGAACAATAGAGTTCCTTGGAGATGAACTATCGGAAAATGGTGTTAAGCCCCTCGGGAAATATATTAAAGTAATACAATCTGGCAGACCCCCCAAAATAGTCGAAGAAATTCAGAGCTTTCTGGGATTGGTGAATTTTGTTGGCAAGTGGATACCGAACCTAGCAACCCTGACCGAATCTTTTCGCATGCTACTGAGAAACAAATTAGCAGAGTCAGCCAATATCGGAAAATATTGGACATCCAAACAAAATCAAGCATTTGACCAACTAAAAAATTTATTGTCCAATATACAAACTTTAGGTTATTACGACCCTATGGACAGGACTCAAGTAGTAGCAGATGCATCCCCGGTGGGTCTTGGGTCTGTACTCATACAAATAGATAAAAATGGTCCTCGATTGATTGCATATGGCAACAAAAACTTAACGGAGTGTGAAAGAAGATATTGCCAAACCGAAAAGGAAGCACTGGCTTTGGTCTGGTCTGTCGAACACTTTAAGATGTACCTTTTCGGCAAAGAGTTTGAACTTATAAGTGATCACAAGCCCCTTCAAATCATATTTGGCAAGAAATCAAGACCATGTGTTAGAATTGAAAGATGGGTTCTTCGCCTACAATGCTTTTCATATAAAATAATCTATCGCCCGGGTAAGACTAATATTGCAGATCCACTATCAAGGCTTTGTAGTACTAATTCACCAGAACCGTTCGATGATGAAAATTACATAAATCAAATTATTGAATTTAGTCGACCCATTTCTGTAGCAATGAAAGACATTGAAAACGTTTCTGTAATCGACGAAGAGATTCAAAAGGTAAAAACTTTTTATGAAAACATATTGTTAAGGAACAATAAAATCGTTATTCCACGTACGTTACGGAACCGAGTTATTGATGCTGCGCATGAAGGACACCCTGGCATAGTCGCAATGAAGAATCGATTGAGATCAAAGGTTTGGTGGCCAAAAATCGACAAAGATGCTGAGGCTAGAGTTAGGTCTTGCAAAGGATGTACATTAGTTGGCGCCCCAAATCCACCTAATCCGATGACAAGAAGAAATCTTCCAATGGAGCCTTGGGTAGATGTAGCTCTCGATTTTCTTGGACCTCTACCTTGCAATGAATATTTGTTAGTTCTAGTTGATTATTATAGCAGGTACAAGGAGATCAAAATAATGAGACGCATAACAGCTTTGGACACAATCACAGTTTTAAAAGAAATTTTTTCTCGACTTGGATTTCCAACAAGTATAACATGTGACAATGAAAATCTGCTGACAAGTGATTTATTCAAAAAATATTGCACTGAATCAGGTATAAAAATGTATACAACAATACCATACTGGCCCCAAATGAATGGCGAGGTAGAACGACAAAACAGAGATATTTTAAAGCGACTCAAAATTAGTCAGTTGGAGGGAAAGGACTGGAAGGAAGATTTATTTTTGTACTTAATAATGTACAATAGTACTCCACACTCAGTCACAACGGTGAGTGACATTGAATATAAAGGTACAAATGACCTAGAAGTTAGAGATCGAGATAAAGAAAAAAAAGCAAAAGGAAGGGAGTATGCAAATAAGAAAAGAAGAGCCGTTCCTAATGATCTAGAAGTGGGGGAAAAAGTATATGTGCGAAATTTGATTAAGGAAAACAAACTCACTTCAACCTTTCACCCTACTACACATACTGTAACTGGTGTAAATGGCGGAGATATTCATGTTCGAAACGATCTTACTGGTAAAGAGTACCGGCGAAATGTTGTCCATCTCAAGAAAGTTAACGGAAGTTGGGAAGTCCAAAAGGATAATTCGTCGTAAAGTGAAAACGCAACAGGAACTGAAAATGATGATGATTTTGACACTGTAATATAAATTCGTTTTGTATCTGAACTATTTTATCTAAATTTTAATCACATTAGTTATTTCATAATTCAGTAATTGTAATCAGCTTTGAGTTCTTCTTACTTGACTTTCATTTAATTGATGTTTGCTATTGTAAAACAAAAAATATTAATAAAGAAGGGATGTAGTGTACACTATATCGCAGTAGCCTATGCCAAATCACCGAATTGTATGGTTGCCCTCGACAACGACATTCGGTGAGAGACAGCGAGGCTGACAGCACGTGGTGACACGAAATCCGAAGATATTACACCGATATTCGTTGGATCCTTCAAATTTTCACTTTTCAATGTTCAATATTGTTCGTCAATTGATCGTTACTGCGGTTCGTACACGGAATCTCATCTCTTTGTTAATTTGCACTTAACTCCTTAGTGAGATCCTACCGACTGCGCCAATTTTGTTTGATACTTTTCAAACATAAAAAAATATGTGATCTGATGTCCTCCCAATTAAAACAACCCCGAGCAAGAAATAAAAAACGATTTTTACTTTTAATTATTAGATCCAGTTGGAGGTTGATCAAAAGCTGACAATGGTCAAGTGAACTTTTATATATCTAATTAATGCTAACGCAGCAAATCTATTTTGGCTGCGGATCATATAATTTGCTCCTTAATGGAGAAATACTTAGTTTACAATGAATGTGCGTTGCTGAAGGCAAAAAGTGCTGTTAAGCATAAACGAAAAAAGGTTCATCATCTTTTTATTGATTTGTTTAGATTTTAATTTCCTGTGAGACACGCAAGTTGGCTATGACATATATATATATATATATATATATGCCCTTTTATTAAAATCAATTCAAATTAAAGTAGGGTTGATATAAAAGTTCAATATAAAAAATTTAATGAAATAAGGAAAAGAAAATATAACGAATTCGACTCTTAAATATGCGCGTTTACTGCTCTGTGCTCCTGCGAAAGAAATGTGTACCACTTCGCGGTGTCATCCGCTGACAGTTTGCTGATTAACTTTCAATTTTGCCGTTGCTCATTTGCTTAGCTGTTGAATCCATTGGACCTAAATGATCCAGGTGGACTGCTTTGATCTATACAAAAGAGATATCCTTCTTGCTTGCCAACTTTTTTGTTACTCATTATGCACTTAATGCATTTGGAAACAACTAGACCAACCTTACGCTCTAGGTGTGAAATGAAGAATTGCTTAACCTGTGCAAGAGAGAGATAGAGTGAGAGAGAGAGAGAGAGAGAGAAACTGCAAAGTGATTTCCTGTGTGTGCTTCTGTTATTATTTTATATTCCATTGATTTTAGCACAACAAGAAGATCAAGGCCATCTACATGCTAGTATAAAATTTAATTTTTCATCTTAAATCCTTGATATGGGCGATCTTTGATTATTTCCAAAATTGCATCAACGAAGTTGTCTTGCCTTTTTTCTCTCCTCAGCCGGGCACGTCTTAGTTCCAACCACAAGGACACTTGGAAACCGACTTAAGCAGTCAACATACCTCATACGCTATGCACTGCGATGTTCAACCACGAATGTATAGTCTCAATAGGCTGAAATCCACTAGGCTACCGAGGCATATTTGTCTTTCGAATAGTTTGTGTACGCTGCGCAATATGTCACTAAAGAAAATTGAATGAACTTGTCGATTGCCATGTAGGCTGTTTTGACTTCCAAAATGTAACTATGGCGGAATAGTTTATTCATACTCCAGAAAAATATTGGATGCATCTCTTCTCCAAATTGCATTGCACCAAAGCCCTCCTTTGATGTGTGTTTAATACTGTGTATACGTTCTGGAATAAGCCCTAAGTACAGGCTTCTGACACAACACGTTTTTCAGCTGTTTGCTTGCATACAAGTCGATAGCCCCAATCTTGAATTCAACATCTTTCTTCAAAAACGTGGTTAGCGGGCGAGCTATGTGGACATGTCCTTTAATAAATTTAAGGAATGACTGGAATGTTTTTATGTTTGTTTGAACAGCAAAAGATTTAACGGCATCTGTTTTCTCACGTCCAGGCCAGATACTCAAATTCTCAACCGAAAACTTTTTTTATTATCAGCAAACAGAAATGCTCAGCTACAGAAAGGACTCGCTTCAGCTTTTCGATGCATTCGTCTACTGTCGCAGCATAGATTATGATGTCATCTATGTAAATTTGCATTACGACTTTAGCAACAAGATCTTGGAACCCGCAATTTATAAGCCTTATGAAGGCGGCTGGGGAGTTAATGAATTCAAACGGGGACCTATTAAACTGAAAAATACCTTCCTTTGTAATAAAAGCCTTTCTCCTCAACGTAAACATGGAAAAGGCTGTTCTCCATGTCCATAACCACAAAAAAATTGGCTGGATGCAACTATTCGAGTACGTAATCGATCAGCCGTACAGGAAAAAAGTCCTTCAGCACCATAGCGTTTAACTGATGTCTATGCAGACTCTATGTGAGCCATAATTTTGTTAACAATGACTCTGTTTGCGAGGTGTGATTTTACGATTTACGCACAATGCCGCTCTGCAGCCATTCGTCAACTTGTTTCTTGACAAAGAAATATTGGCTTGGTTGATGTTTAAACGTCATCATCTCCTCATTTGGCACGATCTTAAGCTCTAGTGGACTTTTCACAGGAATCAGCTTCGATTGGTAAGCCTCAACCAACGAACGAATAACGATGCTACGTTGAAAACATTGCTGAGGTAAACAATCTGACCCAGCTTGTAAATGAGCTCACACGAGTACCTGACATTGCAGATCATCCCGCCAACACACTGGACCTGTTTCTCACCTCTCATCCTGATAAATATTCTGTTGACATATCGTCGCCTCCATGCTCGTCAGAGCACTGTGTCGTATCAGCTTATTTCTCGTTGTCGCCAAAAACAGTCAGAGAACAAATTCCGAAAAGAACAGTATGGCTATACGAGAAAGCCAATTGGAGCGGACTCAACAACTTCTTTAGGAATTTTAACTGGACACTATGCTACCTCGACAGTGACGTGGATGCCGCTGCTGATATGATCATAAACATTCTTCTGCTGGGCATGGGATTCTTCATTCCGCATAGAGTGAATAGTATCAAAACCAGACCAAATGCATGGTACGACTCGAGGCTATCAGAACGAAAGAGTTGACTTTCCGGTTATACAAAGCCAACGCTACTGAGGAAAACCGGGATAAGTTGAAACGAGCTAGAAATGACTGCAATGCAATAGTCCCACGTGTGAAATTCTCCGATGAACAAAAGTTAAACAAAAAGTGATACAATGTCGCAAGGGTAGCAAAAACGTTTGGTCATTTATGAAAAACATAAAGAATTCCGTTTCGTCCACAATTCCCTCGCTCATTTACAATGACATTTCAGATGTCAGTCTGTGCCTTTAGATAAAGCCAATCTGTTTGCAGATTGTAGTTTCTCCCCACCTGTACTCGAGAGCGTTGGTTTCATCATGGGACAAATTCACTTCCGCATTCGTAAAGTTGCAAGAGTACTTAAAGATCTCGACGTTCACAAATCCGTATGGATTCCCCAATGGTATTTCCCCTATATTTCTGAAGAGGTTTTCTTCTTCGCTGGCAAAACCGCTGCGTAAGCTTTTCCATCTATCCTAGGTCTCATTTGTCCAGCCCGTCCCTAAAAAGGGCGAATCTTCACCTGGTACCGACCCATAGTCTTGCCGACTTTCTCCTTTCTATAAATGATCTCCCGTCTGCTACTTTTGATCCAATCCACTCCTTTTCATATTCGCTCCAAAACTCACGACCCTGCCCTTAGGACGTAGTATTGGAACGGCAGCGTATGTCGATCACATTGAATTCCGATCTTGACAGCATAATTAACTAGGGTAAGAACAATAGAGTGGAATTTAACGCTTCCAAAACTCAATGCTGTGTGCTGTCTGTAAGGTGAGCCCCTGACAAGCAGCCATTATCCATGAATGGCGGTTGTATCGACGAAACCGGAAACTTTCCATCCTCGGTATGCACATCAACACAACACTTAGTTGGAACAATCACATATTAGAGGTCACCAAAAATGCTGCGAAATGTTTAGGTTTCCTTAATCGATGCAAGAAATACTTCCCCCCCTCTGATTTGGCCTTAATCTATAAGGCGTATATTCGCCCTAAGCTTGAGAATAACGCTCATATCTGGTCTGGTGCCCCCAAGACCACCCTGCACCTACTAGATAGAATCCAGAAGCGAGCGATAAAACTTATAGGAGAAAACGATATCGAGGGTTCATTAGACTCGCTTGAACATCGAAGTACCGTGTCTTCTTTGTCCGTGTTTTATCGTTACTTTAACAAACGATGCTCAAGTGAGCTAGCCACCTGCATTTCTCCTCTCCTTGAATTTACCCGCAATACACGTCTCGCCAGGAATGCACATCAGTTAACCCTTAAGCCTGCTTTCGGACTTCTTCTTCTTCTTCGTGTGGCCCCACAGTCCGGGGTGGACCTGGGCCTCAACCAACATGTCTCTCCAACATGTCTCTCCAGGACGATGTTGAAGAAATCACATGACAACGCGTCGCCTTGTCTAAAACCTTCTTTTCCAGGATCTGCCCTAGTGTGAAGATTTGGTCTGTTGTGGACTTTCCTGGCCTGAAGCCACACTGATATGGACCTATCAGATTATTAATGAACGGCTTCAGGCGGGTACACAAAACGGCAGAGAAGATCTTATACGCGATGTTAAGGAGACTGATCCCTCGATAGTTGGCGCTGTTGAAGGGATCTCCTTTCTTGTGGATCGGGCAAACCATACTGAGATTCCACTCGTCGGGCATGCTTTCCTCAGACCATATCTTGCAAATGAGCTGGTGCATGCGCCCTACAAGGTCATCTGCAGCTGCCTTATTGTCATTGTAAATGAGCGTGGGAATTGAGGACGAAACGGAATTCTTTATGTTTTTCATAAATGAGCAAACGTTTTTGCTACCCTTGGGACATGTTTTTGCCTCAACTTTTGTTCATGGGAGAATTTTACTGAGTATCCACTTGTTACTTAAACCCATCTTCTCGAGTGTTTATTTCTAACGGCGATGGCACATTGAGGGTGGTTATAGAGGACACAGGTTAGTTGGTTTGGTTAGTTCGATATCTCGAACATGCTTTCAGAGAAATATAGTTGGTCGGTCGCCATTCAATTTAGGCTTGTAATAATTGCTCTTATCAGTCCGAAACAGCAAGGTACCAAGGTTTCTCCAATTTTTATATGCCAAATGTTGTACATGTGGGTAAAATAACCTCAACCGTTTTTCTAGGTAAATTATATGTTTATTTATTTCCATATGAAAATATAACAATGAAACTATACGTACATTAAAATTTTAACGATTTTAATAAAAGGCACAACATAACATGCCATAGAAATTAATAGTTTGAAGTTATACGACGCAACTTAACAAGGACTCCAGGTCCGTCTTTTTTTTGAGCATGCAATTTTGTTTTTATTTAAATGATTACTTACTTCCTAGACAAAAATATTTCAAACAAGCTTAATTAACTTATCAGTAACTTTTTGAAATTAATCTTATCCTACTGACCCTCTTCGTGTACTCTAAGCGAATATAATCAAATGTATTTTTGTCTTTCGGCTTGCACTAAGTTTTTTTATAGTCTTGAAAGACAATCGATTTTTACATTAATTACGAAGAAAACTTCAAAAAACTTAGTTTAACTTAACTAACTTAAAACTAACTTAAACTACCATAACTTGTAACTAACTTAACCTAATATAAACCTTAAACTAACTTAACTATGCCCGTTGAGATGTAGGTATATGTGTAGCATATATATTCTATACGCCTTGGTGCACCTTTTTTGTTTTTTTGTTTTGTTTATTTCTTATCTTAAAACTAACTTAAAAAATCTTTGTAAGCTGCCCACCATTGTCAACTGTCTCATTGTTTCGGTTAACCAGCGGAGACTGAGATGTGTTCCAATACAACCACCAGTAAAAGTACCGTTCTTTAGCAAAATCTTTCCTATCTCGAGCAGAAATCGCTCTACTAAACCGAAGGAGATCCTCACGACTACGAGCGACATCCCGTTCGTATCGGAGTTGTTTGTCCGTTGTTTGGCGTACAACATAGTAGATAATAGGACATCCTTCCTCATCCTGTATCAGGCAAATGATATCGAGGTAGAGGAATGCTTCAGGAAGAATAAAGCTGTCGACTGATATCAAGTTGTCTGCTGAAAAACAAACTTCTTGCCGCAGCATAAATTTTTCTGGCTTTTGTATATATATGTTCCAGCCAAATCCTAACGGGGTCCTGAAAATGACAGTTTCACAATTCTGGAATTTGATAACCAACTTCCAAAATACCTGAACATTATCGAAGTCACGATGTATCAATATATTTATTACCTCGACTTTAGGACCAGTTCTGTATGCTACTAGACCGTTAGCGTACGCAATTAATTGCGGCATGGAAACTAAAAGATCCGCAATCAATATGGAATGAATATGGACCAGCAGCTCCCTATTGCAAACCATTTTTAATGTGAAATACCATGTTAGAAGTTACTTCGCCACTTTTCACAACGAAATTTCTACCCGTTAACATGGCATACATCATGTACAGCAATGATTTACGTTTTAAGCCACGTCTGACAAGGAAAAAGCCTTCTAACCAAACGGTGTCGAACGCCTTCTCCAAATCAATTAGACTGGCACCAGTGCATTGATTATTATTTTGGTTCCACTAAATGTCGAAAGCCAACTTTGACTCGGCATGTATGGCATCATGCTCCGCCCTGAATCCCAACTGCCATCAGGAAGCGAGGAAGAAGAGGAAGAAGAAGCTGCAATCGCAGCCAAGCACGGTGAAACGCCGAACAACTAGAACCTCAGGCGACATGGACGCAACTACAAAAGCAGCAACAAAAACAACTGCAACACAACAATTGCAGCAGCCAACACAGAAGTAGCAGCAACATCAAAAACTGTAGTGGTATCAACACTACAACAACAATCAGTAGACGACGTACTACACGAGTCGGCAGAGGGCGAAGGGATATTCTCCTACGGAGGAAAAGGCAACCCCTTCAGCTTCCCAGTGTCATCCGAGTCAGAAGACGAAGATGAGGAGGACAGAGAGCAACTTCTCAAGATACAGAGAAAAAGAGAGGAGCTGGATGCCCATATACAGGCAATCCAAAAAAAATTGCAAGCCAGGAGAGCGGCCAAAGAAGCTGCACAGCAACAGGAGCACCAACAACAAGCTGCAGCAACAACTACACCAGTTGCCAAAGGGACAGCGCATATCAGCTGCCAAACAACAACAAAAACAGCAGCAGCAACAACAACAACTGCCGCATAAAAAACTGCAGCACAAGAACCAACAGCAGCAGAAGAACCAACAGCAGCTGAAGAACCAACAGCAGCTGAAGAACCAACACCAGCAGAAACAGCAACACAGCAAAGAACAACTCCGAAAGCAGAGAGATGCCCGCCAATAGACGTCTTCGGAATGGAGACCAAGGACGTTGACAAACTATGTAAGTTGGCTACTGAAAACTCCTTTTTTATCAAATATAAAGGGCCCGTAAGGCTATCTGTCCACTGCTTATCGGTGGCAGACTACCGCACAGTAAAAGAAGAGTTAACGGTGGCGGGGGCCGAGTTTTATTCATATACTCCCAAAGGAGAAAAAATGCAGACAATGCTTCTCAAGGGTGTGGATCCTGTAACTGATCCCGAGGATATCCTCGCCGAACTGCGCCAGGCGCAGAGCGACGATGTCACGTACGTTGGGGTTAAGCCCTTCAACACTGCGGTAACGAGAAGGGAGAATAGGAAACTTCCGTTCTTCCTTGTCCAGGTCAGCCCAGACAGCAAAAAAGACAGCTTAAAGCGCATTAATCGCTTAGGCTCCATTTCTGTTACATGGGAAACATTAAAAAAGACCAAGCACATACTCCAATGTGCTCGTGGTCAGAGGTTTGGGCATGCCGCGGCGAACTGCAACATGCAGTCTCGCTGCGTCAAATGCGCAAAAACCCACATCCAAGGGGAATGTCCCTTAGAGACGGAAAAGGTCGAAGATAAGAGTAAACTAATGTGCGTAATCTGTATGACTAACGGACATCCGGCAAACTGTGCAAGAACTAAGAAAAATCATTGAGGCTAAAAAGAAAACAAAAATGGTAGAAGCGCCTCGTGCTCCATCTACCGCTGTTACACCGGAAGTCTCCTTCGCCCAAATGGCACCTGAAAGGTGCCCGGTACAACAGACAATGCCGAAGGTGGCCTCGGTCGCAGTGGCGAGGTAACCCGAAGCTGAAATGGACCTGAAAGCGGTCCTGCTCTCTATCCAGGGCAGATCGCCCAGCTCCAAAAACAGTTCCAGGAGCAAACAGCGCGGGTAGACCTCATCTACTCAACGTTGTTTGCCGTGCCTAACGTCACACAATCCTAATGGCTGCGCACGCAGCCTATAACCTTAAAATCCTAGCAGTTAATGTGAATCCACTGATTAGGACTGAACGAAAACTAACGCTCGGTTACCTTCTGCAAGTCCACTTGCTCCAGGGTGGCAAGCGTTTATATGTGATCGCGATCTATGCAGCTGACAATCCTAACCTCAAACGCAACTTCATTTCAGAGCTCGACACTCTTTTTACTAGCCTTCGACTGAGCTCGGAGGAAAACTATTATATTATAGCTGGGGATTTAAACTCCAAGCACAGAGAATGGGGCAAAAGAGTGTATAATGACAGGGGAACCCCACTGTATAACTGGCTGGCAGAGCACAATATTGAGTTCAAGCTAGATTTGCTGGCAACCGACAGACCTTCGTATCCCAGAAGCGGGTCCTATCTGGATCTATTACTAATCGACAAACGACTGACGATACTAGACGTGGAAAGACACACACGGAACTGCTTAACTACGATTGAGTACGAAAGTGATCACTGCGGACTCTTCGCGGCTATTCAGCTCCCGAACGAGGTGGAAGAACTGGGGGAATATGTCCAGAGGCACCCTTATAATTATAATAAGGCCCGATGGCCTCGCTTTCCAGAACTTTATCCCACTACGTTCGAGTGGGATCAATCCTCCGGCAAACAGAAACCTGACCAACGAGGAGGTTGACAGTTACCTCCGACAAATGGACAACGAACAATAGTCAAAACTATACCGAAGGTAGTAGAAATCGATGACACCGAAATTTTTCGGAATGTTACCATTTGACACACTACACGTGCACAAAAGTAGGCTGCTGTTAAGACTGAAACTCTTGTACAGACGGTTTACAGACCCACAAAACGCGGAAGTCAGAGCATTGAAGTCGGAGATCAAAAACGTCCATCAATTAATCCGTATCAATTATAGCATAGCTATAAGCTTGCACTGGGGCAATAAAATCCGGGCTGTACGATCTAACAACCCGGGTATGTTCCCGCAAGTAAATAAAATATTTCGGAGAAAAGATCAAAACGACATTCAGAGCGTTAGACTTCCTAGGACGATAGATAACGAACACTTACTCACTACAATTGGCATCGATCCAGATGGGGCAGTGTTAGACAATGACTTCTTCGTGGTTGAAGATCCCCAGGAGAAGGTGAAGGAAATTGGTGCTGTATTCCAGCGGGTGTATACGGTAAACGAGGTTCGAAGGCCGAATCAAGAACTGGGGAACGAAGCCCTATTGAACCACAGTAATCTTCGTAACTAGATAAGTCAATGGCGATCTGAGAATCCAGGTTTCACCAGGTTCAATAACGTTAATATGCAAATAGTGCCATCGCCAATGACAGAAATCACATCCTGATTTCTCAAATCTTCAGGGTATCTTTAACTCGCTGAAGAAGAAAAGTTCAGTGGGAAACGATGGTATTCCCAATAATGTGCTTCGTCATCTTCCCCCCGAAGCTGTGCCGATCTACACAACATTGTTTAACAATGCGCTGAGTAATGCTTATTACCCGAAACATTGGAAAACAGCTGTGGTGCAACCAATCCCTAAACGGGACAAAGATAGATGAATTCCGACAAATCTTCGGTCGATCAGTATTCTTCCCTGCATAAGCAAGGTTTTTGAAAAGATAGTCATTCGAGTTCTGAAACAATGGGTTGAGGAAAATAATATCATACCGGACAACCAGTTCGGATTCAGGGCGGAGCATGAAACCATACATGCCGCGTCTAAACTGGTGTCAGACATTAAATGGAATAAAGACAAAAAACAATGCACGAGTGCTTGCCTGATTGACTTGGAGAAAGCGTTCGACACCGTTTGGTTGGAGGGCCTCTTCCTCAAGCTGGTCAGGCTTGGCGTAAGGCGTAACCATTGCTATACATGATCTATGACATGATAACAGGTAGAAAGTTCGTCGTGAAAAGTGGCGATGTAACTTCTACTATGGTCTTTGACATCAAAAAAGGTCTGCAACAAGGAGCGGTTGGTTCGCCGATCCTGTTTTCAATATTCACTGCAGATCTGATAGGTTCAATGCCGCAATTAATTGCGTACGCCGACGATTTAGTGGCGTACAGATCAGGTCCCAAGACCGAAGAAATAAATATCTTGTTGCAAGGTGACTTCGATCAAATTCAGCGATTTGGCGACGACTGGAAGTTGATTATCAACCTCCGGAAGTGTGAAACTATCCTTTTCAGAACCCCGTTGTACATGGCATCATGGGATACGCGCACAAACCGGCGTAAGTTCGGCATTGTTGACCCACAGGGACGCCCTTTAGATGTGAAAAGTGTAATTAGGTATCTTGGCATTTGG
Source organism: Eristalis arbustorum (assembly GCA_916610145.1). Lineage (NCBI taxonomy): Eukaryota > Metazoa > Arthropoda > Insecta > Diptera > Syrphidae > Eristalis > Eristalis arbustorum. The sequence continues at coordinate 49,378,856 of OU744319.1, read as the reverse complement.
TTGGACCAATATCTGTGTTTTGACAAACATATAGATATTGCTCTGGCCAAAGCTAAAAAGGCTTTTGCTGTGGCAAGGAGGTTGTTTTACAGCAGCCAACTTGATACCAGCGTGAAGGTAATCTGCTACATGGCCCTCATGCGGCCAATTACGGCGTACGGTTGTCCATTGTGTTTCAACGTGAGTCCTTCCCAAATGGAAAAGATGAGGTTGTTTGAGAGATGTCATCGGACTTGTCTCCGGTTGTATCGTACACCCGAATCTGAGTACATGAAGTACTATCCCAAGAAGGTCCTGTGAAACGAGGCAAACTTGAACAGGGTAGATAATTTTATTATTAAGCTCTATCTCGATACAATTGGCCTAATACAGGATCCACACGGATGTCCTGTAATCTTCCACGTCGTACGCCGAACAGTGGACAGGCGACTTCATTATGAACGGGATGTCGCTCGCAGTCACAAGGATCTCCTCCAGTTCAGTAGATCGATCTCTGCTCAAGACAGTAGAGAGTCTGCCAAAGAACGGCAATTTTACTGGTGGTTACACCAAAACCAGTCCCCGCCGCCGCTGGCTTTTATACTTTCGAAGGTTTAAGGCAGTCCTAAGATATATATACCACAAAATGATGTTGATTGATGTTAGGTTAGTTTTAGTTCTAGTTAGTTTAAGTTAGGTTAAATTAGATATATATAGCCAAGTTTTTCTTTCCAGTTTTCTTGGCGAAACAAATAAAAGTAAAACGGTGTGTACTTAACACAATAAAAAAAAACATAGCATAATCCGAAAGGTATAGACAAATTTACGATTAGAATAGCTTAGAGTACCCGTATAGGGTCAGTAGGTTAGGAGTAAGAACATTTCTTAAGTTAGTTAAGCTAATTTTAAGCATTTTGGTCTAGCATGTAAGTTAATGAATTCAAAATAAAACAAAAATGAATGAAAAAAAAAATCCGAACTTGTTGTCCGGTATTATCTTCTTTTCCTCAACCCACTGCCACAAAACTCGACTATCTTTTAAAAAAATTTGCTTATGCAAGGAAGAAGACTGATCGACCGGAGATTTATTGGAATGGACTTGTCTTTTTCCCGTTTGGGGATTGGCTGCACTACAGCCAGTCACATTACCAGGTGCATCCAGTGCACCGCTTCGAGGGGAAGATGGCTCAGTACAATATACGGTATACCATCGGTCATGACGTCGTCCATCTGAATGAGGTATCTGTAACCTCTTTGTTCGTCAGATTTCTGTTTGTCGGAGGATTGACAAGAAGACCTTTCTCAGATCCAAATCAGATTCGGGTTGCATGGTCACTGGGACCAGGGCTACCTTGTCATTTGGGGAAGGGAAATTTCCGGAGTAACGGTGGTAGCTTGAGTAGGTGGCATTAGCCTCGTATTTTAATTTTTCTTCTGGCCTTGACATTCCTAATCTCCTGGACTTTTGGGCAACCCCGATAATTAAACGTACATAATTACTAAATGATATGTTATATTCATTTCCATATGAAGATATAACAATGACATTTTATGTACATTTAAATTTTAACAATTGTAATAAAAGGAACAAAATAACATGCCAAGGAAATAAATTGTATGAAATTATAAAAGTAACTAATCTTCACAATGGGGATGACCCCGTCCGTCTCTCTTCTTTTGTTCAGCTTTTTGAGTCAAATACGCCCATGTGCGTCGGAAGATGGAGAGTCGTGCAAGATCTTTTTTTCTAGGATTGAACAGGATACTAAAAAAACAACTGTAGCTTATGTGATGGAGTTTTTAGTTAGACATTTTGCAATCTTGGTCTTCCACAGGAAATAGTTTCGAACAACGGCTCACTTTTCGGTTTACAGAAGTAGCGACTGTTTGTATCATTTTTTGCCATCGAACAATTATACATAATCAACAGGCAGATGGCTACAGACTTCTCTAAAAAGAATGCTGGCTAATATAAATATCGGAACGGCGGCCGAAGCAGGACAGTTTAGTTTAGTATTGGATTTGGTATACAAGTGATCAAAGTGTAAAAAGTGTGAGCCTGAATGGCAATTAAGAAAAGTGTAATAAACTAATTGGTGTGATTTAAATCGAGTAAAGTGATTGTGATTGTGTAGTATAAGTAAATAAATCAGTGAATTGAATTATTGAACTTGTGAGTTTCATTTTGTCACAATCCAGTAATCGAACCCTATTGCACAAATTATTCGTGAATACGTAGACACAGTTTGTATCTAAAACGTAACAATTTTAAATAAGAAGTTACAACTTATGCAACTATAACAACTATTTGTAGCCTTAGTGTTGAGGAAGGTGGGAATGTGGAAAAATCGGTGAAGAACGACTTTCCGAAAAGTAGCGTCTTGCGACCAGAGATAAGAGAGCAAAGAGATATCCATATTTTGCCTCTCTTGCCCCTTGATTCCATCTGACAGCGTATTTTATAAGCTTTCCCCGCCGTGTCCGTTAATACGTCTGAGCTCTTGAGAACAGCTGATCCTCTTCCCCAACCATAGTATGGGGGTGGATTGAAGGTCTTATTTGAAAATTCGTTCGTTTACCCGACATTTTTCAAATTTTCTGTGTTAAGTATTCAACACAGTGAGGAGCGGTAAGCTAACAAGCAAAGCGTATGTTCACGCTTTAAATTAATTAAGCTTCTGTTTATAGGAGTTTCTGGCTGCAGCATTAGGGTGATAATGAAAAAACAGATAAATGTATGTTATTTTGCTCAAATATGAGTTATATATGTAAAAACATTGCCCGAGTCTTATGTACTTGTGTATATATAACTTTGAAACATTGGCATTAATCAATAATAAGCAGTTTCTGTGCTGCTTTTCCTTTTCTACAGAAATATGATGGAAGTTACTTCCTTTTTGGCAACTATTTTTCTTAATAGTTTTAGTTTCAATATCTGGGAATTTCTCTTAAAAAATAAGAAATTTTAATTAACTTTTTTCGAATTTATGAATGAATGCTATGAAAGTGACTTGATTTCTCCCGTATGACATAGATATAGGTAAAGATTAAATTGATGCAAACTATGCATGTAAATAATGCATGGCATTTCATTTTTATTCACCCAATCCTACCATTAAAGTCATGAACCAATTGAACAATCTTCGAACAATAATACATGGTTGCGGCCAACTTCACACGATTTTCTCACAAAAATTGATGATTCGAGCGCCATTACAGGGGTGAATTGGGGAATTTGTAAAAGTATAGGTAAATGAAATACAAGGGATTTCCACTACTCTTACATTCCTCTCTTTTGTGGACTAGGGGCAAAAATGGCCGAAGATGGATATCTCTTTGCTCTCTTATTTCTGGTTGCGACACTACTAAGAAGGCTTTTACATTCGTTAAATCGAGCAGCAATTTCTATCGGATTCCCTTTTGTGATCCCAAGCCTTTACACACAAGATCCCAACGATTGGGATTTTTAGTCATTTTTATTTCGTCGCGAGGCGGGGTGAAAATTTGTCTGATAAGGAGAAATTTAAAGTAATGCTTTAGATGCTGAAAATGCATGCTGTGATACATTTATGTGCATTAACATAAAAGTAGAATGGACAGTGCGAATCAAATTGCTGACAATTTTCTAACATGTACCCAACAAAAACAATTATCGATGCCTGTTGATGATTGTTTTTAAAAAAGTTGCCGTTTTTTGTGCAATTACATGCGTACTTAAAAGGGTTCATGACAATGCATTTCATATACGTGGAATGCATCCCAAAAAATATTCTAAATATTAAATAAACAGTAGATAAGAGCATAAAATCATCAACAGTCTTCCTGCAATAAAGCCCCTAATTAAAGGCATTTTCATTCCAAAAAAACCCCGGCCTCATCAAACATCTGTGGTACGCATCCAATAATGCGTCCGTGTACCAGCCACACAAGGCCGCACACGATACCAAAGGTTAAATCGAAGAAAGATAAGGGAAACCACGAAGAATGAATCTCGATCCTCGATCATCTTTTCACCCTTTCATTCACACACCCCTTCTCGTTCTCACATATGTATAGCATCCATCCAGTACCCATCGCTGCGACAACAAGAATGAAGCAATCGAAAAATAAGCGAAGGGTGACAAAAGAGAACAGACCGAATCCCAAGATTTTTCGTGTACTTCGGTCAACCCCCTTTACGTTTCACTTCCCTTGCCTACAAGAAGCATTCCGTTAGTGACGATTCTAGTTCATGTAAAAGCGGCCTAAGTAGCTTGCGCAGGAGTTACAACACAATAATAAAGCCCTAAGAGCCACGGTCAACAACAGAAAGCGAACTTACGTTGCACTTTGTGCATTCTTTGTTAATTAAGTTAATAGAATATTAAAAAAGTCGATTAATTCCACAAGAGGTAGAGCGGGAAATTGTCATGAACGTTTCGAAAATTTTTTGTCGAATTCAATCCACAGGATAAACGAAAATTTACTGTCGGCGATTTTAGATAACTTATATCTGAAGGTTAAGGAACGAGTTTCACAGATTTATTGAATGGCAGAAATATAGTATATAGAAATATAGTATCATTAGTACTTTACTGTCCGTTTCATGTTCAAAAACAGCTTGTTCGAAATTTGGAAGAATGATGTTCTGTTTGCTACAGCCGATGTAGTTTCTAGCATGTGCAAACTTCGTCAACCAGAAAACGTTTTTTTTTTCAGTTATTTATAGCAAAAGGAAATGTATTCATAAATAGTATGAAATACTAAGCCATAAGTATAGACAAAAATGCCAAATATCACAGAACAGAATCTTAAAAATGATGCTGAATCTTCCTTGGCATCAATCTACTATGAACTTACATTATAAGGCTAATGCTGAATTGATCTCTAACAATATACATAGGCTCTCTGAATCATTCAAAGTCAGGTGCGGCATCCCTGATAATCCTTTTATAAACGAGCTCTTTACCTAATTTTACCTAATGGAATGAATCTATCTGTCAAGAAAAAAACACTTTAACAAGTTAAAACACTCTACTTCAGTAGTAAGATTACATTATGTTGATTATATCTCTGTGATGATGAAATAAACATCTCTATCTACCTGTCAGCAAGGCATGGATAGAAACATATTATTACTTGGGAGGGGTCGGGTTCGGTCAGCAACTTTAGATATTTAAATTTACAGTTAATGTTGTGTAACAATTCAATTAACATTTCAAGAGATTTTACGATTTTCTTGCTAAAATTTTTTAGAAGAACGTTTAGAACGTTATAAATAGATTTTCTGTTTTCGGTAGGGAAGTTCAGTTGATTATCATCGAAATTATGTCTTTAAATTTCGTTCGACAAGCCTTTAAGTGACAAAGATGAGAATTCACTCGTTTATGTCACTTTGTCAATACTTTCTAGCAAGAAACTTGTTGTTCCCAAACCAAACCAACTTCTAGTTTGCAGTTTTTGCCTTATTTCTTGTTAACCACATAAGATTGCGGAAGTGTGATGTGAGTTGTTCGTATATATGTTTTGATTTGTACACCTGACCATAATTCAGATTTCGTTTTTTTTCGCGTGAAGCTTCCCTGTTTGTAATGTTTTTCATTTGTTTGTTTTTTTATGTTTCCTCAATGTCAGATTCTCCTATTTGTGCATCTACTACATTACCTATTGCCTTGACCAAATCAAAAGCGTTTTCGTTACTAGACATCGGAACGTTTTTTATGTCTACATTCCTGTCAATTTGACCTGTGTTTGTAAATATATGATTTGTTCGTCTTTATATTCCATTTGTTTTTTGTACTCTTCCAATTCTTTTCTAAATGCTTGTATTAACGAGTTTTTTTAAAAGTGCAATATTGATTTCGTCATGTTTGCTGGTTGTGAAATCCACTGCATTTAGATATTCGATCAGCATGCCTTTATTTCTTTTAGTTCCTTGTTCTCAGAACTGTTATTGGACAGTACAGCCGCTGCCGCAGCTGCCTTTGCGGATTCCGCCGTTCTAGTTCTTTTTGCAGTTTGTACATCATATTTTCATATTATGCCTTGCCTTTTACTCTGTATGAAGGGCATATCCAATTTGTCTCTGTATGGTGGGACATCCAATCATCCATCAAAGTTTAAGTTTTCCTTGGATGCAACGGATGCGTGAGGTTAGTTTCCGCACCACATAAAAAAATGGGTTCAGAAGCAACTGCATACCTCGGATACGGAAGGATCTACTGTTGACGACCCAAGCAAACGAATAAAGGACAAAAATGTTCGGTTTTGCACGTGGAATGTGAGGTCCCTTAACAGACCACGTGAGGCCGATGAACTTACGAAGGCCTTCGACTGCTACAAAGCAGATATTACCGCAACCCAGGAAATACGGTGGCCGGGCAAAAGGAGGATGAGAAAGTGAGGAAAACAGTCTTAAGCCTTAAGTATATAAAGGAGCACTTCATACAAATTCGTATCAAGTCTAAGCTTGGGAACATCAGTCTCCTAGAAAGAACATACGATTGATGCCCCAACTATGACACAAAGATCGTTGTAAGAGATTTCAATGCACAACTAAGCAGCTTGCACGACAACACATCCGAAAACGGACTCAGGCTGGTGGATTTCGCCTCGGGACGTAGCCTCTTTGTGAATAGCACGCGTTTCTCTCACTTCAACATACGGAGGTCACATCATTCAACTGTCAACCAGATTGACATTACGATCGACGTCAGATACTTCTTCAATATTCTCGAAGTCCGAATGTTCCGAAGTGCTAACATCGACTCGGATCATTACCTTGTTGTACCCAAGGTCAGAACTCGGATATCGATAGTAGAACGGAGTAGAGCAAAGCCAAAACAGTTTGACGTCGGAAAGCTACAATCGCAATCGACCGCTGGGAACTTTTCCGAGGCTAATCAATCGGCGAACAGTAGAACCGTTATCAAAACGACATCAGAGAAGCTCCCTCTTATGTGTTGGGTATAGAAGAAATAATGTCCGAAAGTTTTACAACGTGTAAAATAACTATCCAAATGATACAAACCTCGGACTGAGGCCTGTAGGAACAAAGAGGGACAACTCGTAGTAGAGTCGCAGTCGATACTGAGTATCTGGAAGGATCACTTCTGCAGACTGTTTAACGGCGAAGACACAGCAATACAACTGTCAGGCAGAATGTTCCACTCCACGCTGGTAGTGTAAATGCACTAACTCATCTGTAAGATATGGTCGGGGAGAAAGCATGCCCGACGAGTGGAATCTAAGTTCGGCCGATCCACAAGATATGGTCGGGGCAAAGCATGCCCGATGAGTGGAATCTTAGTATTGTTTGCCCGATCCACAAGCAAGGACACCCCTTTGACTGCTCCAACTATCGGGGGATAAAAGTCCTTGACATCGCCTACAAGATCTTCTCTGCCGTTTTGTCTGATCTCCTGAAACCATTTGTCAACAACATGATAGGTCCCTATCAGTGGGCTTCAGGCCTGGAAAATACACCATCCATCAAATCTTCACAGTACGGCAGATCCCTGAAAAAACCAAAGAGATGCAGATCGACACCCACCACCTATTTTTCGACTTTAAGGCTGTATATGACAGCGTGCATAGAGACGAGCTACGCAACGCCATGTCTAGTTTGACTCGTCAGGTTTTGCAGGATGACGATGGAGAACTCTCGCTGCTCCATCAAGGTCGGTAATGAACTCACCGAGACCTTCAATGTCTAAAGCGCTGTCATGTAATTTGTTAAAACATTGTACCTGAGAAGGTCGTGCAAAACTCACACGCCATCACTAGAGGCACGATTTTCCAAACATCCGTGTAATTGCTATTCTGCTTCTCTTTCGTTTTGGGTGGTGCTAAGGATTGTGCCAGCTGGAGAGACTTGTTGGCTGAGGCCCAGTTTCACCCCGGACTGTAGCGTCATAAGAAGAAGACGACGAAGAAGAAAATGGTGGCAAATGCATATGCGTTATGGAGACTTCCTTTAGTAAATGAGTTTCGTATTGAACCAAATTCAAGAAAGTAGTGTCGTGGGGCGCGGTTCTTCTTTTTGTTTTTCTTTCGCAATTAATATAATCAATATGAGTTCAAGTTGTTCTCAATGTTCGGAGAAAACACAGAGAAATTCCTCCCTAAAAATCACTTGTGGCTACTGTAAACGTGTATTTCATTTCAGCTGTGTGAATATCTTGGAAAAAGATGCAGAATATATGAAATCAAACTACATACTATATCGCTGCGATAAGTGCAATCCCTCCTAGAAAATCTCTTCATTCGCCCGAGGCAGCTCAAATAAAGAGTAAGCAAGCAAAGAAGAGAAGAAGAAGAAGAGGAGAAGTATGGGATCCGCTAAAAATACGACGTAGAGAATTCTTTTCTCAAAGAGAAAGTATTCTATCATGAAAATCATCTCAACTGGCAACAACAAAATCAATTAAAGAACAATATTGAAATTGTCGGTATACATGACGTCAATCAAAGCAATTCCAAAAGTTTGTTCAGAAATTATTCCGTGAATCTTTGGGAGTAGAGGTACCAGACGATCAGATCACCAAATGTTGAGTGAAGGAGATCAACTCTAAGAGAAATTCAAGTGAAAATGGTCTCTCTTTTAGTAAAAGAATTATTTGTGTGCAATTCACCAATCTGTCACTTAAGCGCAGAGTAATGAAAGTGAAGATGGCAAAGAGGAAAAATATCAAGACCAACATTCTTAGTAATAACAGCAGCAGCAGCAACATAAGAGAAAAGAGGGGTAATGTTTACATAAACCATGCTCTTACCAAATATACTCAAGCATTATTTATGCAGGCAAAATTTTAATAACAAACAAATTCTTATAAGAAAGGTCGAAGGCATCATTTCCATCACTATAACGTCATTCGCTGATTTAAAGCTAATAACATAATTTATATATTTTGCTGTTTCCTTCATAATGCTAAATACATTTAATTATATTTGTAATGAAATTCCTGTCTCTGATCGCTTTAAGGCCTATGGGTTTGCATAGAATCCGGTGCGTGCGTTGCGTCTTGTCAAAAAATTGACAACTCTTAAGAGTTTTGTTGTTGGCGAACTTTTAACTTTTCTTCCGTTTGACAGTTTATTCTCACATGTGTGTATCATTTATGCATGTATGTGCATCATTTTACTCTCATGGTCGTGTGGGATTGTTTGTGTGTATACATATTTCGGACGCAACGCACGTATTTCATTTGGCACCTCCTTGCAGTCCGGCAAATACGATTTTTGTGGATGTCAACTGCAACGCACGCAACGGATTTTATGGGTTTGGGCCTTTAGAAATAATTGTGAAAATGTATTTTTAACCACTTCATACTGCACAAACAAACTTCTCTTTGTGCACCAGAATATTAGAAGCATTAGAGAGAACTTTCCATCTCTTGTCTGTCATCTGGACTCGTTTATTTCTAGTCTTGATTTTGATTAGGATATACATATCAATATGAAATGAATGATTACTGCCTACCGGGATATAATTTCTTTGCTAATACGAATGATAATTAACAGCAGGAGGTGTCGGTTGTTTTGTTAAGGAAGATTTCAATTGTTTCAGTACAAACTTAAAGTTTTTGAATGCTGATGTTATGAAATTATGTTTTAAGATAAAAATTAATCGCTTGTTGTCATATATGCTTATCGTTTTCATAAATATAATGCTTCAGTGTTTATCGAAGAACTTTCAAATATCTTAAATAATGAAAAATGTAATTATTTATTTATTTTGGGGACTTTAACATTAATATATTAGAAAATTGTGATAATAGCTCTAACTATTTATCCTTGCTTGCTTCTCATGGACTAGCATGCTTGATTAATCAGTCAACGAGACCCATTTCTGGTGCTTGCTTAGACCATATTTTTGTTCGATGTAGCAATGTCTCGCTTAGCAATTGTGAAAAATCTGTGCTCGACCTAAAAATCACATATCACTCTATGACATGTCTGTTAGTAAACACTTCGAAAGTCAATAAGCCAAAAAATAACCACATATCTTTGAAGACCATTAGTAAAATTGATTTTGTTAAGCTAAAGTCGTCTCTTTGTTTTCAGTCTTGGGATGTAATATATTCAGAATGCAATGCATCCATTGTTTTGTTCATTGATATCTTGCCACAACGCATTGATGAGAGTAGTTATAAAGTTTATTTAAAAAAAAACATCTAAAAAGACTTTGGGTTAATTCATATCTTTTAAAGAAAATAAACATAAAAAATAAACTTCGACCTCGACCTATTCACAGTGCAGCACACTACAAAAAAGCCATAACAAAATGTGTAGGCAACTAAAAAGAGAAATTCGTATATGCAAAGACAGTAATCAATTCTACAAAGCTAGAGGAAAACTTAAAGTCGAATGGCAAATAGTGAATAACATTCCTAATGAGTCTCGTTTCACCGATAAGAACATTACTCTCTGTGTTGATAATGATTTAAACACTGAGAAGAATGAAATAACTACTTTGCTAAAATTACTGAATCGCTGAAACCCAGTGCTCAAATGTCTTGCAGAATGTGTAGTTCTTTGGATAGTACAACTAGCTCTTCGCAAAATAGTTCTTTTTTCTTTGAACCAATTTCTGCTATTGAGCTTCTAAAAATTATTGGATCATTAAAGAACTCTAACTCTCGAGGTGTAGATGGTATTTCTAGTCGAATTCTAAAGAATATGGCATGTTTCGTTGTAGACGTTTTATCATACATTTTTAATAAGACCATTGTATCCGGTGTCTTCCCAGAACCGCTGAAATGTTCAGACATTGTGCCACTATTAAAAAAAAACGGACCAGCTGATAATATAAGCAATTATAGACCAATTTCGCTTCTTTCAACATTCAGCAACATTTTTGAAAAAGCAATCAAAAATAGAGTCGTATCTTAGACACACTTTAGTCCTTTTCAATTCGGTTTCCGTAAAGGCAAATCTGCGGAAGACGCAGTTTTAAATTTCTGTTCTGAAATTTTAAGCAGCCTTGACAGTAAAAAGCTCACCGCAAGCTTTTTTTTTGACATAACGAAAGCCTTTGATATGGTTAACCACGAAATATTGCTGAATAAAATTGAGAAAGCAGGCTTTAGAGGTTTCATTCCTAAATGGTTCAGATCTTATCTAAGTAATCGATCACAAGGAGTAAAAATTACGAGATTAGGAGTGACAAAATAATAATTAACCTCGGAGTACCACAGGGCTCTGTTTTAGGTCCTATACTATTCTTAATATATATTAACTCTATTTTTAATCGAAATTTCAAAGGATCTCTTACTGCTTTTGCAGACGATGTCGGTTGCTTCTATGCTTCAAACAGTATGTTAAACCTAATCTCCGATATAAATTTTGATTTAAATCTGTTCCGCAAATGGTTTTCTGATCATGGTCTGGTAATAAGTTCTAAAACTATGGCTATGTTTTTCAATCTCTCTTCACAAAAACGCTGTGATGCTAACTTAGTTTACCATGCACCAGAATGTCTTAGATTCAATTTGTTGAATTCATTTTGTTTTTCTTGTTATCCCGTGCATACGTTCTGTAGATTCACTGATTGTTGTAATAAATATTTTGAAATTGATGGTTTTAAATATCTAGGACTGACCATTGATTCCACAATGTCCCTCCTCAGCCTACATTGAGACAATATTTTTGTTCCACAGTAAGAAAGTTTTACTATCTGAGTAAAGTGTGTTCGCAAAATCTTAGAACAATTTACTATAATATTTTTGATTCAAAATTACACTACTGCATTAGTTGTTGGGGAGGAACATATTCTAACAAAATCAAACCTTTATTATTGTCCAAAAACATGTGATAAGAATTATATGCAAAAAACATCGCTAGTACCCCAGCTTTCCTTTACATAAGCCTGTTCGCCATTTATACTGCTATAAAGTGTTAAGAATTTTTTTACTTAAGATCCAGTAACCTAAACTTCAGACTGCTAGAAAATTATAACTTGCGTGTTAATTCATTGCCTGTTCCTAACTTTCGTAATTCGTTTAATATAACAGCGAGCCGGCTATTTAAAAATCCTCTATACATCAGAACACTAAGGCATCCTGCCGTTTTACAAGAGATATTAAGTGATTCTATAATCTTAACTTATTAATTTGTAATATTTCGCTTTATCATCTTTACTTCCTTATTAACTTTTATCTATTGTATTGTAAACTATAAAAAATAAAATATATATATGATTTTTATGGGCCACCCCACCTGTCATAAAAAATGTATTTGTATAACAACTGAAGTGACATAGTACACTATTTATTTTATATATAAATACCTTATGCCACTATATACTTCTCACATGTTCATTATTGTAGAATATTATCATATCATTCAGTCATTATATATTGTAACAAAAGAAAAGTAATAAAATAAAATAAAAATATTTTAGACCAAGAACATTTTCCGTTAAATATTGCAATAGTATATAAGAGTTGACATTTTAAAAGTTGAAAAAAGTGTATTCAAAACCATTATAAGTGTGACAGCAAAATGGTTCCTCATAGTTGCAAGAAATGGATATACCCTGCAAGTGTGGGATATAATAATTTCAAAACTACACAATTTTTGCTCACAAGCTCGTAGTTTAAAAGAAGGTGGTATATGAAAAAAAAGAGCCCAATAAGAATGGTGTTGAAAATAATAATTACTTAAAAGCTAAACGAAAACATGTAATTTGAAACTTTTGCAAATAAACATACAATAGTTAAAGGGAAAGTTACAAAAGAAGGAGAAAAAGTCCAAGAAGAAAATCGAAGTATAGAAATGTTCATTCATAACAAACCCTTAAGGAGACCAGAAAGACTGAAAATGAAGTCAAATTAAACAGTTGTTTTGTTATTTAATTTACTTTAAATTACTTTCAAGTTCTTTAGTTAATTTTTTCCGTTTTAATTAACAGAAATGTCCATCTTTAATGTAATGTATTACACATTTTTTTAAATGGGGAAAGAATAGAGTACTGAACAATGAACACTTAATATATTAAATACCCTTTTGTATTGTAGAAATCTAGTTCTCTAGAAGTTTTTTACTTAATTTTAAGTTTTTAATTGTATATTTGTTCAAAAAAAATGTCATATTCAATAAAGTAAGGACATATCATTTTAAAATCACCACAATTAATTTATTACTGCATTTATTTTCAGGCTCACACTCATCATGCTTTGATCACTTTTCTACAAAATCCAAAACTAAAATGTGTCGCTTCAGCCGCCGTCCTATCTTTATAAATTATCTGTTCCAATTGATGTGAAATTCACCAAAAAACTGTCCAAAGCCGTTCCATTTGGTGATTTTTTCGTATCACACCACGCAATTTAGAGTAATACAGCTGCCGGAATCGCTGTCGTCTACGAAAAGTCGTTCCACAAGTTTGTGCACAGTTTCAACACCGTGTACACACATGAGTATCAATAGAGAAATTCCGCTGGCTCATATAAATATCGGAACGGCGGCCGAAAAAGTTCAGTTTAGTTTGGGATTTTGTACAAAAGTGATGAAAAAGAGTGAGACTGAAAGGCAGCAAAGATAAGTGTAATAAACAATTTGTGGTGATTTTAAGTCTAGTAAAGTTTAACTATAAGTTATATAAGTTATATAGTTATATAAGTTAATAAATCAGTGCATAGAAATAGTGAAATATTGAGTTCAAGTTTTTTTTTACCATTTTTCTTGGCCAAAACGAATCAGGAACAGTGCGTTTAACACAAAAAAAAAAACTTAGCATAAGCCGAAAGGCACAGAACACATTATTATGAGAATAGCTTAGAGTACCCGTATAGGGTCTGTAGGTTAGATGTAAGAACATTTGTTAGTTAAACTAGTTTTAAGAATTTTTGTCTAGCATGTAAGTAAAAGAATTATAAAATAAAACAAAAATGAAAAAAAAAATATTGAGTTCCATTTCGTCACAATCCAATGATCGAACCCTATTGGACAAATTAATTGTTAATTCGTAGACAAGGTTTTTGTAAAACGAAACAATATAATATCACACCGCCCGTATGTCTACTTGTTGATATGGGTACAAGGACATGAAAACCACGAAGGAAATGAGGGGCAGACAACTAGCTAAGAATGAGGCCGAAACCCCAGATATTGATCCCCTTTATAGATTAACTAAAATTAATGCACAAAAAATTCTTGAGGACTGATATCAGAAGAGCCAAGGAGTCTCCGAAACTAACTAAATTAAGAATACCATATATACAACCTATCATCTTAATAAAACGGGACATAGCAAAACAGAAAATTGCAGACATTGTGGACAATCAAAGGCGACCATGGAGCACCTATTAGTCGAGTGTCTAAATGTGACACTTAGCAACAAAACAACCAACAGAATCGCATTAACAGTCGAGACTTCCCATCTAAAGAGATCATAAATTTTCTCCAGATAGCTCTGAAGTCCTAGACATGGAAGGGATAGTCGTATCAGAACTGACCTGAAATTAATACAAAAAGCAGTTTCACCAGAAATAAATCTCAGTTTTATTTGCTTTATTTTAACGCCAATAAAAACCCTATTGTGGTAACTGTAATAAAGTCAACACTGCCTACACTTTCTTCACATATATAATCAAGTTTTTACAAAAAACACATTTCCCATTGCAATAACAAATACCTCTTAAATTATGCTACTTTACAGTCATTGATTGCTCCGACTAAAAAATTGTTCAATCTAAATACGGCAAAATTACTTCACGTATAACTTTTGGAGTGGTATGCCAAAATAAGTGATGTACGTGCGGTCTTGTTACTATAACAAGCTTATCAGCATCCTTAAGACTTTTTAAGCCAATTTCATCCTTTAGAAAAATATCCCTTTCTTCGAAAGGTATTACGTCCAATGATTCATTGAAAAATCCGAAATGGCTGAAATGAACCACACATGATGCGGAATAATTTATTTAAAAATATTATGTGTTCATCGTATCATATTTCTATACAAACCTGGATTGCCACGGTGTTATAACTTCATCGTTCGGACCACCTATTAGTACCATTTTGTTTAACTTTGTCAAGCTATTTTTAAACTGCGTAGAATTAGGAGACTTTATTTCGTTGTTAATAAAAGGAAGAAAAATGCTATATTTCATGTACAAATCGTGCTTGTGTGGGTCGTTCCAATAGTTACCCACAGAAGTATGTTGTCCGACTCTGGAATAAAATAATTCAAAAGCCGTCTTAGCAGCTAAGTCCGGAAAAATTAGGTGCAGGAAGCTAGCTGAAATTGTACATTTATTGCAACCACTATCAGTAAAATGTCACAGAGCATTTACTTCCATACTGTCCAGCCTGAGGTGAAGACAATGATATGAAATTATGTACCTTATGATCTTGGTATGACTGGAGTACAGCTCGAGCTAATAATCCGCCTTGTGAGTAGCCTAAAATTGTTTTATTATTTAATTAATAAGCAACTATGCATGCATAAATAATTTGCATTAGCTGTAGGTTAAGTCTACGGTAATTTATTAGGTTTTATTGCTTTCTACGGCTCTAAACACTACAAAAGAAAAAACAAAGAAAGGTTTAAGGCATACATCGTTTTAGCATAAGCTAACTCTTTTCTAACTAGACTAAACTTGTTCTATAAGAAAGATTGACGGTTGACGATTTGGTTGATTTTTTAAAGTTGACTAGCAAGTCTTTCAAGTTGATTGAATCGTGTTGTGGGCGAGCCGATTGTCAAGCTGTCAAATTTAAGAATTTGTAGTATACATTCATTGTGAAATTGTCTCCACATGCGGTGGTTGTTTTATTCGTGCTGATGAAAAATTATATTCTAATTAAAATGACAAACAAGACTCCACTACAGTGGATAGTTGTGTATAGTTGTTTGATCTCCTTAAAGAAAATCCAGCACTTTGGAAAATTTAAAGCCTGGAGTATAAAAATAAAATGAAGAAAAGCCAGGCGTGGGAATAGCTTCTGCACAAATTTAAAGAGATCAAACCTGATGGAAATATAAGCGATCAGAATAAGGAAAAGTATTATTCTAGTATTACAGAAGTATTCAAAGAGAAACTGTTCAAATAAAATAGCCTTTTTTTCTTATATTCTGTTTACTTTTATTTATTATTAACTTTTGTCAAAATTATTCCTCTGTGTAATATTCCAAGCCGTGTGCGAGAATGCCAAAAGCATTTTCTCCGCGAACTCTAGCAGAACTCAAGCACTTGTTGAGTTTTAACTCCTCTGGAGATATTTCGGTGTCTGAATATCACTTCATCATGTACTCCTTCAGAGGAAAACACTTTCATTCGCAACGAAAACATAAGGCAGCTTTTTGCGGAATAAAATAAGTTCTTTTGCGTTTGGAATATTAAGGGAATTATTCTCCAACATTCTAACAAATGTTGGGTGTCCAAAAACTCCGCCATCTAAAAATGCACGCCGCATCGTACCACTTCAAAAAATTATAATAATATTTTTGACAGTAGAAGCAGTCTTTCAATTCAGTTGATGTAGTCTATGGTCAAGTATCAATTCAGTTGACAACTCAGTTTACAATCGAATTGAATTGTGTATGGGCTGCTTAAGTCAAATTGTATTTGGATTTATAGTTTAATAATTTATTTCATAATGTACACAACATTGGAATTAGATTTCGATACGTATTTCATTCTTTTAAACAATCTGTACCGTTTTTTAAATACTAGCAATCCTCATTAACCACTCTGCCAATAAGCAGGTTTCGCCACACGTACTCGAGAAGGTGTTTCAGAAAAACTTACTTTTTTGTGATCCACTCAGATTCTTCAATTAATTGTGTACATTAAGGCAGTAAAAATATAAACATGATAAGGCCAGAAAATTTGGTAAAGATGGAAATTTCAAAAATGGAAAATGTCTGGTCAGACCTGATTTGACAGAAGGGTTATTATCCATTTTCATGGCAATTGAAATAACTACAAAAAGATAGTTAGCTAAATATTTACTAATTCTCCTCATTCAGCTGATCGGAACAACTCAGCTCAAGATGTAAGGACGCATCGGTAACTCACTTAAGCCAACATATTAGGTCCTTACTGCCCTATATATCCTTATATGAGCCATTTATTTTGAAAGTGGCATAAGTCACTTTTTTTTAAGTCGCACATTTTTTAAAAATCGTTCAATTGTATTTAGTGTTGCCATTAACTCGATTTTTTTGAAAAAGTGACTTATGCCACTTTCAAAATAAACGGCTCATATATATACATTATTTTACTACTAAAACATTGATAAGACTTAGGAGGTTTTTTAGTTGTGCAACGTTCAAGTTCTACGAAGATATAGTAAGTGTAAGTAAGGGCTTTCTTCTCTTTAGGGCTGTGCATTAGCGTAGCAGATGTTGGACAGATTCTATTTCTCCCTTATCCCTGGAAAAGTCGTTCTGCGATATGCTAAGTCGAAAATCATGTGTACCCTTTATGCTGGTTATTCCTATAGAGATCCACCACTTCAGATAAGATTGGTAACAACCCGCTTTTGAGGAAAGGGTCACCGTGTTCCCCAAGGATATTTCACTGATACTATGTTTGCATATTTTGACAAGATGCGATGTCCAAATATCTGATGTTGTGGGCTTTATCGCCATTATCATTGATTAAATGACGAAATCGATTTGTTGGTTATGTTGTGTTCTCTCACTATAAGGACCATGAGTTGTAGTCCAAGAAATTGGAATATAGTGAATATTTTCTCATCAGGAAAATAGATGTTGTACGTTACGTTGCTAACTTAGACATTGAACACGGGTACGATTGGCTAGGTCTCCTCCTCTTCTGCCGTACAAAAGCCAACAAAATGCAGTTATGTTATTGAAAGTACAAAGATGGACAGAAGTAGAACTGAATACAGTTCCGTACTTACTTGAAGACAGTTAACTCTCAACAACAAATCCCAATTTTAAATAAGGAGTCAGATCATGCATATCGCCAGAAGTCCGAGACATTTTCCCGTAAAGTCCGTAAACATTTTGTATATTGAGTGTTATCATTTAACCTGTTATTTAATCATGGCGAACAGAAGCTAAATAGGTTGGTGTCGATACAAGTTTTTGCGGCATTAAAAGCAATGTTTAATACATAATTTCAGTAATATGTAAGTCAGCCATACGACTCATCACGACTTAGTCGAACACGTTATTATACCATAACATTAGTATAAACGACCTTACTATCGTGGATACATAATCTCCGAGAATAATAACTACTCCACATCACCAGAGCAGATAACTAAGTAAATCATACAACAAAGCTAGCGAAAAACACCTGATTAACAAAGCATAACTCTACAACATATGTACCTATTAAATTTACTCCATCAGGATGAAGGTCCATAATTTCTTTTAGGTAGTCGCGTATTTCTAGCACTTGCTTCCATGCAGCTTCCAAGCTTGACCAACCACTAAACTTGTCACAATTGTACAATTTGGTTCCAGGATGATTCTAGTAGATTATAGTTGTGTTAATCGCAAGTAATAAGATTTTATTTAAACGATATACATACCAACTCAATTTCTTTCTCAAGAACCACCATGCTTTCTGCACCGGACATAACACCATGAAGTATTACAACCGGCTTGTATGCAGTAGTAATGTTAAATAATATCAATAATAAGTACATTTTTTCGAACGACATATTTGAGTTCTATTTTTTTGCTTTATTTTAACTTTTATAAAGTTATTGTGATGACAATAGGCGATTCGTTCACAAAAGAAGATAACAACAAGTAATAACAAAAGTATAAATACAGTGATGCCAAACATCGCGTTCGTGGTAAAGTCACTCGCACTGCATTATCATCTTGAAATGAATCAAGAAATATTACCAGGCGTTACTTACAAACGTACATATGTATAACATATAAGAGACCAAAATAATTTCTGCAAACATGTAAATATTTTGCAAGATACGCAATTCGAGCTAAATCAGGTGTGGAGTCGACTAAGGCGATAGTTGATCATCGAATTTTGGATAATCATTTCGTTAACTATACAAACATTTCACAACACATTCCGTTTGTATCTGTTTTATGAGCACATATTCTATTTAATATCGACAGCGCCCACTGGTATCATTTTTTATTAGCTACGTTCTTAGGTAAAATTCTGGCGGCTCATATGCGGTAAGGAAATTGTATTGGCGAATCGACTTTGATAGTCAGCGCCTCCTGGTAACATTTTTTATTAGCTACGTTCTTAGGCAAAATTCTAAAAGCTCATACGCGGGAAAGTCGAAAAAAACGATAGTATAGGCCGAAGGGCAATTAGAGCTGTAGACTAGTACCCGCATTGGGTCAGTAAGTTAGTTATAAGTTTAATCGAATTGTTAAAGCTAAGCTAGAATTAAACATTTTGTCCAGGATTAAGTTAGATATGAATTAATGTGTATATATCCCACTGCATTTCCTTTTGCTGTGTAATTTGATTAAAAACCTATAAATTTAACCATAATATTGGTTACCATTAATTTTATTTTTTGTTGAACAACAACAATTACGTGTAAAATGGTGTTTTGTTTAAAACTATCACAACAAAACCCTTCAGAATAGCTTAATACAAAACTTGGGCAGATATATACGACATTTAAACATTATATGAATTATAAGGCAGGCGACCCATGAAGGGTGACGGTCCTGGACACGCTGCTTCCAGCCACCAAGGCCAAGCTGTCTTACATCCGGTTGGTCTTTGCACCGGAGGTTCAGTTTTCATCTCCAGGATGCTCGGATACGAAGACCCTCTTTGCCGGAGCCTAGTTATCCATTCGCTCGATGTGGGCGAGCCAGTGTAGTTATACGGATTTTTTTCCGGACTACATCCACATCCTTGTACAGCTCGTAGAGTTCGCGGTTGTGTCTTCTCCTCCATTCGCCTAACTCTGCTCTGCAGTTTGCTTAGTGTCCAGATTTCAGCTCTATAGAGCAGAATTGGCAGAATAAGAGTTGTGTAGAGCATGACTTTGGTCCTTCGAGTCAGGAGTTTCGAGCCCAGTTGTTTTGACAAACCGAAGTAACATGGATCGATTTGAAACTCGCTGGTCTATTCCATGATCTGGCTTAGTGTGACGATTTTGTTTATTATTGATTTGCCGGGACGGAAGTGGCAAAACAGCTTTAGACGTTCATACAGTACGCTGGGTAGGATCTTGTAGGCGACTTTAGGGATGTACCTCTTTAGTTTTTGTAGGAGATTGATTTTTTTGTGGATAGAACATATGGATCTGATTTTCCAGGCGACGGGCACGCTTTCGTCTTCGCAAGATCGGTAAATGAATGAAAAAATAAATGCATGCACCCTACCAGCACATTGCTCCAGCTTTAAAACGCTCCTAGGGTAAGCCATCGGCTTTGTTGTTCTTCAGCCTTTTAATGGCTGTACCGACTTCTTCAAAGTTAGGTAAGAGGACTACTTCGTCGACAAGAGAGTACCCCAGAAATTTGGAAGAGCCTGGTGCCATGCTTAATGCCAGTGGCCAGGCTTTTGGCCGTATTTTGTCTTCTAGCCCGGTACTCGTCTTGCGCTGCTCTTGTAGCGATCGATTATCAATTTAAAGTCGATGATCTTCGACCTTAGCCGTTTTCCCACGACGAATCCGCATCCAAATATGTGCAACCTTTTGTGACAGCTGTAACATATGTCGCACACTTTCTTTTTCACAATCCCTTGTCCTATCCAGCGTATTTCCTGGAGCGCAATAATGGCCACCTTATACTGCGTGAGTATATTTTGCAGTTTTCGAGCGGCCCCGGGAGCGTAGAGTGTTCTTACCAGATATAAGAGGGCAAAGAGATATCCATCTTCGGCCATTTTTACCCCTAGTCCACAAAAGAGAGGAATGTAAGAGTAGTGAAAATCCCTTGTATTTCACTTATACTTTTACAAATTCGTCAATTCACCCCGGTAATGGCGGCTGATTCGTCAATTCACCAAAAAATGGCGGCCGATTCATCAATTTTTGTGATAAAATCGTGTGAAGTTGACCGCAGCCATGTACTTTTGTTCAAAGAGTGTTCAGTTGGTTCATGACTTTAATGGTAGGATTGGGTGAATAAAAATGTAATGCCACGTATTATTTACAGGAATAGTTTGCATCAATTTAATCCATTTATGTGATATATAACCTATTTCTATGTCATACGTGAGAAATGAAGTCAGTTTGATAGCATTCATTCATAAATTCGAAAAAAGGTAAAGAATTAAAAATTAAAATTTCTTAATTGTTAAGAGAAATTTCCAGATATTGAAACTAAGACTAAGTCAGAAAATTGCCAAAATTTGGAAGTAACTTCCATCTTATATCTGTAAAAAAGAAAAACAGCAACGAAACTGCTTATTTTTTTGATTAATGCAGAAGTTTAAAAGTTTTATATATATCTGTACATTAGTGTCGGGCAATGCGTTATATATATATTATTCATATTTGAGAAAAACAACATACATTTATCTGTTTCTTCATTAATATCATCTTAGCACTGCAGACAGAAACACCGTTAAACAGGAGCTTAATTAATTTACAGCGTGAACATATGGTTTAAGGGGCAAGAGAGGCAAAAGATGGATATCTCTTTGCTCTCTTATTTCTGGTTCTTACATTCGAGAAGCACACTTGCAAATCGTTGTCCTTTTTCGTGCGATGTCGTCGTTGAGGTTCCGTCCGTTGTTCCGAAGCTGCTTGCTTTTCGGTAAAATGTTTTTTCGGTTGGCGGGTAGCTAGCCCTCCATACAACCGCAGGGGAAATGTTACATTCATTAGTTCACCTCACAACGGGTGTTGAGAGAGCTGTCCAAGGGGCGCAGCTTGGAGGCTGCATGTCTGCTTGATCTATGCATCGACAAGGACCGTTGCGGGTATCCCCCGCCTCTGCAGCCAGGACGATCTTTCGCCAGCTGCCTCCAGCTGCGCACACCAAGTTGCTTGAGGTCCTTTTCCACTTGTGTTCGCCATCTAGTGCGAGGACGTCCTCTGTTGCGCTGTCCCAATGGCTCGGTGTCGAACACTCTTCGGGTCGGAGCTGTGGTGTCCATACGCTCTACATGACCTAGCCACCGTAGGCGTTGGATCCGTAGACGCCTAACTAGGCTCATGTCGCTGTACAGCCCGTACAGTTCGTGATTGAATCTTCTCCTCCAAACGCCATCAACGCAAACAGGATCAAAGATCGTACGCAGAACTTTTCTCTCAAAACAACCAAGAGCTTCTTCATCCGCTTTCAATAGCGTCCATGTCTCTGCGCCATAGAGCAGGACTGGGATGATTAGAGTTTTATACATGGTCAATTTGGTGTTTCGAGAGATGGCTCTGTTACTCAATTGCCTCTTGAGGCCAAAGAAGCAGCGATTGGCAAGAGCAATTCTGCGCTTGATCTCGGTACTGGTGTTGTTGTCCCTATTTACCCCAGACCCTAGGTAGACGTAGTCCTTGAGTACCTCAAAGTTTCTGCTGCCCAATATGACGTTCTGTCCGTCGATGTTGTGCGTCCTTCCGTGATGACAGCATGTACTTTGTTTTGCCCTGGTTTATAGCTAGACCCATTTTAGCCGCTTCCGTCTCAATGTTAGCAAAAGCCTCACTGACGGCTCGCTGAGTTCAGCCAATCACGTTAATGTCATCGGCGTATGTTAACAATTGCACGGACTTCTGGAAGATCGTGCCTCTAGTGTTGGCGTGTGAGTTTCGCACGATCTTCTCCAGGACGATGTTAAAGAAATCACATGACAGCGCGTCGCCTTGTCTAAAACCTTTTTTGACATTGAAGGTCTCGGTAAGTTCGTTACCGACCTTGATGGGGCAGCGACAGTTCTCCATCGTCATCCTGCACAACCTGACGAGTTTGGCAGGAATGTCAAAACTAGACATGGCACTGTATAGCTCGTCTCTATGCACGCTGTCATATGCGGCTTTGAAATCGACAAAATAGGTGGTGGGTGTCGATCTGCATCTCTTGAGTCTTTTACAGGATCTGCCGAAGTGTAAATAGTTGGTCTATTGTGGACTTTCCTGGCCTGAAACCGCACTATCAGGTTTTTGACAAAGGGTTTCAGGCGTTCACACAAAACGGCTGAGAGTATCTTGTACGCGACGTTAAAGAGGCTGATCCCTTTTTTTATAATTTGCGCGTGCTCAAGGGGTTATTAATACCCTTAATTGTCCGCGGTCAAGACACAGCACGGGCCGAAGGTATATAGGGAGAGAGAGAGAGGAGGTATGCACATTGGTCTTAAACATCTGCGGATTGTAATCTATTGGAAATATTGAGCTGGGAAGAGCATTCCATATTCGTGTAGTGCGGCTAAAAAACGAGTCTCTAAATTTCACTGTGCGTCCGAAAGCAGGCTTAAGGGTAAACTGATGAGCATTCCTGGCGAGACGTGTATTGCGGGTGAATTCAAGGAGAGGAGGAATGCAATTGGCTAGCTCACTTGAGCATCGTTTGTTAAAGTAACGATAAAACACGGACAAAGGAGACACGGTACGTCGATGTTCAAGCGAGTCTAATGAACTCGCGACATCGTTGTCTCCAATAAGCTTTTGAATTCTATCTAGAAGGTGCAGGGTGGTCTTGGGGGCACCAGACCAGATATGAGCGTTATACTCAAGCTTAGGGCGAATATACGCCTTATAGATTAAAGCCAAATCGGAGGGGGTGAAGTATTTCTTGCATCGATTAAGGAAACCTAAACATTTCACAGCATTTTTGGCGACCTCGAATATGTGATCGTTCCAACTAAGTGTTGTGTTGATGAACATACCGAGGATGGAAAGTTTTCCGGTTTCATCGATACAAGCGCCATTCATGGATAATGGCTGATTATCAGGGGTTCGCTTTAGAGACAGCAGACAGCATTGAGTTTTGGAAGCATTGAATTCCACTCTGTTGTTCTTACCCCAGTTAATTATGCTGTCCAGATCGGAATTCAATGTGCTTGACATACGCTGCCGTTCCAATATTACGTCCAAAGGGCAGGGTCGTGAATTTTGGAACGAATATGAAAAGCTGAGGGTGCTGTCATCAGCGAAGGAGTGGATTGGATTAGAAGTGGCAGATAGGAGATCATTTATAAAAATGAGAAAGAGTGTCGGAGACAGAACAGAGCCTTGGGGGACACCAGCATTTATTTTGTGGATATCAGACTTGAACCCATCCAAAACAACTTGGATTGAACGGTTCGAAACGTAGTTTCTAATCCATAGAAGCAGAGATTCATCAACACCATAAGCACGCATTTTCGACCAAAGAGCTTGATGCCAAACTCTGTCAAATGCTTTAGAAATATCAAGCGCAACTATCTTGCTTTCGCCTGCATTGTGCAAAGATTGGTTCCACTTTTCGGTGAGATAAGCTATCAAATCACCAGTGGACCTGTTGCTGCGGAAGCCATACTGTCGGTCATTAAGAAGCTTCCGCGATTCAAGATATTTCAAAAGCTGACGATTTATCAGCGTTTCCATGACCTTAGAAAGAAGGGACGTAAGTGCTATGGGTCGGTACGAGGTGGGTGACGAAGATTCGCTCTTTTTAGGGACGGGCTGGACAAATACTGTTTTTCATCTACTCGGAAAGAGACCTGACGAGTAGAATAGATGAAATGCGAGATGTGCACGTCGAGATGTTTAAGTACTCTTGCAACTGTACGAGTGCGGAAGTGAATTTGTCCTATGGTAAAACCAACGCTCTCGAGTACAGGCGGGGACAAGTTACAATCTGGCAGTGTTGAACTGGCTGCAAAATGCGCTGCAAGCAGATTGGCTTTGTCCAAAGAGCTGACAGCTGGGATGTCATTGTAAATGAGCGTGGGAATGGAGGACGAGGCGGAATTCTTTATGTTTTTCACAAATGACCAAAAGTTTTTGCTACCCTTGGGACATTGTAGCGCTTTTTGCCTCAACTTTTGTTCATGGGAGAATTTCACACGTCGGATTATTGCATTGCAGTCATTTCTGGCCCGTTTAAACTTATTCCGGGTTTCCTCAGTAGGGTTGGCTTTATATAACCGGAAATTCAACTCTCTTATTTTGATAGCCTCTTTGCAGCTCGAGTCATACCATGCATTTGGTCTGGGCTTGATACACTTCACTCTATGCGGAATGAAGGATCTCATGCCCAGCTGAAGAATGTTTGTGATCATATCAGCGACGGCATGCACGTCACTATCGAGCAAGCATAGTGACTAGTTAAAATTCCTAAAGAAGTTGTTGAGTCCGCTTGGCTTTCTCGTGCAGGCATACTGTTCTTTTCGGAATTTGTTCTCTGACTGTTTTTGGCGACAACGAGAAATTAGGTGATACGACACAGTGCTCTGACGAGCATAGAGGCGACAATATGTCAACAGAATATTTATCAGGATGAGAGGTGAGAAACAGGTCCAGTGTGTTGGCGGAATGATCTGCAATGTCAGGTATTCGTGTGGGCTTATTTACAAGATGGGTCAGATTGTTTACCTCAGCAAATATTTCGACATATCTTCCTTCGGGTGTTGTCTGGCCTGAATGTCGAAGATAATTAGAATTGTGTACATTAAAATCGCCCGCAATGACAATTTCAGTGTGAGGATATAGGGAAACAATTCTTGAGATGGAATCGGATAGCGCATCAAATTCGTTAAAAGTTGAATTGCTATCCAAGTTTGGACTTCTATAAATAAAGCAGTAGTGGATTAAATGCTTACGGACATGGAATTTTAACCATTGAAAATTTAGTTCCGGATTGGAACAGAGGCCGTATTGTGGTTGAAGTTGGTAAGCTATATCACTACGCACGTAGATGGCGAGACCGCGGTGTAAAAAGAAAAGCGGCACTAAGCTATATCCAGGCAGGTTCAAATCCGATAATTCGGTATTTTCGCCTACCTGTGTTTCACTTAGCGCCAAGACGGCTGGTTTGTAACGGGATAGGTGGACGTACACAGCAAAGAGATTTGTTCTAAGACCGCTAACATTACTCACATCAACTCTAAAATTTCCCATATATTACAAGACGGAGAAACCAAAAACCAAACTCCGACTAGATAGGCAAGCTGATATTAGAAGTGTAGATTTAAAATTAGCTTCTCAACAACAACCAATGTAGGTGTTATGCCCATACATTGATTAGAGTTGGTCCACCAACAAATTCACACTTCTAAGTCCGTTACGTCAGATGCTACGCACTGCCAGTCGCATCAACCCGCCTGATAAAATCAAACGGGAGTTTCGACCGAGAATGCGCAGCAGTGGCTTGTGAAGGAAAGGGGCGAGAGAGCGGACCGGACGCACTCGACACCGAGACTTCTTCACTGCACTGCACACTTATTTTTGTTATGATTTTTTTTTATTTATATATATTTTTTTCGGGGCACTTGCGATGTGGCTGTGGGTGGGATGGACCGCGACACTTTGTTTATTTATTTATTTTTTAACGCGTAATGCACCGTGAAAGCAAGTGCACTGGTCGGAGGCTGCCACAGAACTCGACGTCGTACGCCGAACAATGGACAGCCCTCAATAGTTGGCGCAGTCAAAGAGCTCTCCTTTCTTGTGGACCGGACAAACGACGCTGAGATTCCAATCATCGGGCATGCTTTCCTCTTACAGATGAGCTGGTGCATGCGCCCAACCAGGTCATCCCCACCTGCCTTTAACAGTTCCGCGGACAATCCGTCCGCTCCAGCAGATTTGTTCGACTTCAGTCTAGATATCGCTATCTTGACTTCGTCTAAGTCGGGGGTTCATGTTCACCATCGTCCAAATTGAGTGAAACATTCTGTCTGACAGCGGGATTTGTTTACAGAAATGATTTTTCCAAATTCTCAGCATCGACTGCGATTCTACTACTAGTTGTCCATTTTCGTCCCTGCAGGCTTCGGTCCGAGGTCTGTAACTTCCTGATACTGTGTTTATTTTTGGTAAAACTTTCGGACCTCCTTCCTGTCGTAACACCTCTCCATCTCCACGACGCAACTGATACTAACAAACAGATCAAGTATATCGGCGTTAACTTCACGGAAAGGTGAAACTTTAGGGACACTCGGAACTGGGGCCGACTGAGTGTCGATTGTCGCTTGAATGGATAGTCTACTAAAATCGATTTTCGTATTATGTATCTCAGTCGACTGAGAATCATATCATTGTAAATTACAAACGTGCATATTTGTGTTCTGTGTTCTGTGCCAACCTCCGACGAGTGCACTTGCTTTCCCGGTGCACTACGCGTGTGCGTGAAAAAAAAAAAAAAAAAAAAAATTGCCGCGGTCCATACCACCCACAACCACATCGCGAGTGCCCCAAAACAATAAAAAAAATAATAATAAAAAAAAAAAAAAAAACAAGTGAAGTGCTGTGCAGTGAAGTGTCTCGGTGTCGAGTGCGTCCGGTCCGCTCCCTCTCGCCCCTTTCCTTCACAAGCCACTGCTGCGCATTCTCGGTCGCAACTCCCGTTTGATTTTATCAGGCGGGTTGATGCGACTGAGAGTGCGTAGCATCTGCCGTAGCGGATTTAGAAGTGTGAATTTGTTGGTGGACCAACTCTTACCAATGTATGGGCATAACACCTACATTGGTTGTTGTTGGAAGCTAAATTTAAATTTACACTTCTGATCTTAGCTTTGCCTAAATTCAGTTGGAGTTTGGTTTTTGGCATCTCCCCTTTGTAATCTATGAGAAATTTTAGAGTTGATGTGAGCAATGTTCGCGGTCTCAGAGCGAATCTCTTTGCTGTGTACGTCCACCTATCCCGTTACAAACCAGCCGTCTTGGCGCTAAGTGAAACACAGGTAGGCGAAAATACCGAATTATCGGATTTGAACCTGCCTGGATATAGCTTAGTGCCGCTTTTCTTTTTACACCGCGGTCTCGCCATCTACGTGCGTAGTGATGTAGCTTACCAACTTCAACCACAATACGGCCTTTGTTCCATTCCGGAATTTAATTTTCTGTGGTTAAAATTCCATGTCCGTAAGCATTTAATCCACTACTGCTTTATTTATAGAAGTCCAAACTTGGATAGCAATTCAACTTTTAACGAATTTGATGCGCTATCCGATTCCATCTCAAGAATTGTTTCCTTGTATCCTCACACTGAAATTGCCATTGCGGGCGATTTCAATGTACACAATTCTAATTGGCTTCGACATTCAGGCCAGACAACACCCGAAGGAAGGTACGTTGAAATCTTTGCTGAGGTAAACAATCTGACCCAGCTTGTAAATGAGCCCACACGAATACCTGACATTGCAGATCATTCCGCCAACACACTGGACCTGTTTCTCACCTCTCATCCTGATAAATATTCTGTTGACATATCGTCGCCTCTAGGCTCGTCAGACCACTGTGTCGTATCAGCTAATTTCTCGTTTTCGCCACAAACAGTCAGAGAACAAATTCCGAAAAGAACAGTATGGCTATACGAGAAAGCCAATTGGAGCGGACTCAACAACTTCTTTAGGAATTTTAACTGGTCACTATGCTTCCTCGATAGTGACGTGGATGCCGCTGCTGATATGATCACAAACATTCTTCAGCTGGGTATGAGATCCTTCATTCCGCATAGAGTGAAGTGTATCAAACCCAGACCAAATGCATGGTATGACTCGAGCTGCAGAGAGGCTATCAGAATAAGAGAGTTGAATTTCCGGTTATACAAAGCCAACCCTACTGAGGAAAACCGGAATAAGTTCAAACGGGCCAGAAATGACTGCAATGCAATAATCCGACGTGTGAAATTCTCCCATGAACAAAAGTTGAGGCAAAAAGTGCTACAATGTCCCAAGGGTAGCAACAACTTTTGGTCATTTTTGAAAAACATAAAGAATTCCGCCTCGTCCTCAATTCCCACGCTCATTTACAATGACATCCCAGCTGTCAGCTCTTTGGACAAAGCCAATCTGCTTGCAGCGCATTTTGCAGCCAGTTCAACACTGCCAGATTGTAACTTGTCCCCACCTGTACTTGAGAGCGTTGGTTTCACCATGGGACAAATTCACTTCCGCACTCGTACAGTTGCAAGAGTATTTAAAGATCTCGACGTGCACAAATCCGCGGGCCCGGATGGTATTCCCCCAATACTTCTGAAGAGGTTCGCTGGCAAAACCACTGCATAAGCTTTTTCATCTATCCTACTCTTCAGGTCTCTTTCCGAGTAGATGGAAAACAGTATTTGTCCAGCCCGTCCCTAAAAAGAGCGAATCTTCGTCACCCACCTCGTACCGACCCATAGCACTTACGTCCCTTCTTTCTAAGGTCATGGAAACGCTGATAAATCGTCAGCTTTTGAAATATCTTGAATCGCGGAAGCTTCTTAATGACCGACAGTATGGCTTCCGCAGCAACAGGTCCACTGGTGATTTGATAGCTTATCTCACCGAAAAGTGGAACCAATCTTTGCACAATGCAGGCGAAAGCAAGATAGTTGCGCTTGATATTTCTAAAGCATTTGACAGAGTTTGGCATCAAGCTCTTTGGTCGAAAATGCGTGCTTATGGTGTTGATGAATCTCTGCTTCTATGGATTAGAAACTACGTTTCGAACCGTTCAATCCAAGTTGTTTTGGATGGGTTCAAGTCTGATATCCACAAAATAAATGCTGGTGTCCCCCAAGGCTCTGTTCTGTCTCCGACACTCTTTCTCATTTTTATAAATGATCTCCTATCTGCCACTTCTAATCCAATCCACTCCTTCGCTGATGACAGCACCCTCAGCTTTTCATATTCGTTCCAAAATTCACGACCCTGCCCTTTGGACGTAATATTGGAACGGCAGCGTATGTCAAGCACATTGAATTCCGATCTGGACAGCATAATTAACTGGGGTAAGAACAACAGAGTGGAATTCAATGCTTCCAAAACTCAATGCTGTCTGCTGTCTCTAAAGCGAACCCCTGATAATCAGCCATTATCCATGAATGGCGCTTGTATCGATGAAACCGGAAAACTTTCCATCCTCGGTATGTTCATCAACACAACACTTAGTTGGAACGATCACATATTCGAGGTCGCCAAAAATGCTGCGAAATGTTTAGGTTTCCTTATTCGATGCAAGAAATACTTCACCCCCTCTGATTTGGCTTTAATCTATAAGGCGTTTATTCGCTCAAAGCTTGAGTATAACGCTCATATCTGGTCTGGTGCCCCCAAGACCACCTTGCACCTACTAGATAGAATCCAAAAGCGAGCGATAAAACTTATAGGAGACAATGATATCGCGGGTTCATTAGACTCGCTTGAACATCGACGAACCGTGTCTTCTTTGTCCGTGTTTCATCGTTACTTTAACAAACGATGCTCAAGTGAGCTAGCCAACTGCATTCCTCCTCTCCTTGAATTCACCCGCAATACACGTCTCGCCAGGAATGCTCATCAGTTTACCCTTAAGCCTGCTTTCGGACGCACAGTGAAATTTAGAGACTCGTTTTTTAGCCGCACTACACGAATATGGAATGCTCTTTCCAGCTCAATATTTCCAATAGATTACAATCCGCAGATGTTTAAGACCAATGTGCATACCTCCTCTCTCTCTCTCCCTATATACCTTCGGCCCGTGCTGTGTCTTGACCCCGGACAATTAAGGGTATTAATAACCCCTTGAGCACTCGCAAATTATAAAAAAAAAAAAAAATATTTAAAATTTTCTCAATTCTCGCAATTTGTGAAGTGGGAGGCACCCACACAGTGTGTGCGGTCATATAAGTTAGAGGGAGGTGTAAGTTACAATATAAATGCACACTTGTGTTTTTTATTGTATGATTTGAAATCGATCACGATACGTAGTAAAACAAAATATATACGAAAGATGGACCAAACAGAACGCA
The DNA here is from genome assembly GCA_916610145.1 of Eristalis arbustorum. Classification (NCBI taxonomy): domain Eukaryota; kingdom Metazoa; phylum Arthropoda; class Insecta; order Diptera; family Syrphidae; genus Eristalis; species Eristalis arbustorum. The sequence continues at coordinate 49,348,108 of OU744319.1, read as the reverse complement.
AAAGTCCTCACCGAAAGAAGAATTCGGTGAAATAAATGAGTAGGATCATCACATTAATTTGGATTGCTCCGAAAAATAAGGAAGAGAGGAAAATATGATTGCCAAAATGTTATTGTACGAAATTATATTGAATATTGATTTTGGAACACCAGCTACTCAAATATTTAATTTTTGTTTGCTTGCCAACTGTCAAAGTTTTTCAAGTTCAAGTTCATTGGGTGTGCTGCCGAATATAATATGCCAAAGTACTTCGCCTGGTAGATATCTTTCACACTCCTTGTGTTCTTTTTCTCTTGTTCGTATTGCATTGAACCCAAAAGACAGCGAAAAGAATATTTAAGAACGCCGAACAACCTGTGGGAAAAATTTGAACTTGTGTTGCTCTATTTAACCCTCTTCACTGTCGTTCACAGACATTCGCCCAGATGCAGATGTGTTTGGCTTCAGCTCGGAGTAACACATTTTCAAGCGCTCATAATAACGTGGACAAGTACATAGTGTCGATAGCCCAGTGGGTATCACCAGTGTCATCACTCGCGGTGCGAACAGTCAGGGGGGCAAACGTCGACTCTGACCACTTTCTTGTTGCAGCAAGATTCAGAGCTCGACTGTCCAATGTCAGAAAGCTGCACCAGCCGACAAAGAAAACTTTTGACATTGGACGCCTAAGCACACCGGAGATTGCCAGAGCCTACGAAGAGCAATTAAGTGAGAGACTCTCCGGTATGCCTACGTCAAGTGCCAACGAGATGTGGTTGCATTGCCGCTCGGCCATCAAAGAGGTAGCGGAAACTACATTACGCTACCTACCACCCCCGACAAGAAACCCGTGGTATGATGGCGAGTGTGAGCAGAAAAAACGTGCAACCGACGAGGCGTACCAAAAAGCGCTGCAACGGAAAACAAGAGCAGCGCAAGAGGAGTACCGGGCTAGAAGACGGGAGGAGAAAAAGCTTCTACGCCTGAAGAAAAGGTCTCTCGCAACCTCCCAGCTCAAGGATATCGAAGAGTCTAGGGACAAGCAAAAAATACGGGCCTTTTACAAAAAAGCCAAAAGCCTGGCCACAGGCTTTAGGAAAGGCACCCAGGCTCTTCGAAATTGCGAGGGTAACCTAGTTACGGACCCCCAGGGAATAGTGGATGTGTTTAAGCAGCACTTCCAACAGCTGCTTAGCGGGCCTGACCAGGAGAGAGTGATAGGGAACCAGGAAATCCCAACTCCAGTCGACGAAGAAGTCCTCCCACCTAGCTTTGAAGAAGTCGGTACAGCCATTAAAAGGCTGAATGGCTTACCATCGGAGCTTTTCAAAGCTGGGGGCAATGTAATGGTAGGGAGCATGCACCAAATCATTTGCCGAATTTGGGAAGATGAAAGCATGCCCGACGACTGGAATATCAGCTCCATATGCCCCATCCACAAAAAAGGCGATCCTACCTCCTGCAAGAACTACAGAGGTATATCCCTGCTCAATGTCGCCTACAAGATCCTATCCAGCGTACTGTGTGAACGTCTAAAGCCGTTTTGCACCGCACTAATCGGCACGTACCAGTGCGGCTTCCGGCCCGGCAAATCGACTACAGACGAAATCTTCACACTAAGGCAGATCCTGGAGAAGACCAGCGAGTTTCAAATCGATACTCACCATCTTTTCATCGATTTTAAAGCCGCATACGACAGCATTCATCGCAAGGAGCTATTCGAAGCGATGGCCGAATTCGGGATCCCGGGAAAACTGATCCGGTTGTGTCGCACCACGCTAACACATACGCGATGCACCGTGCAGTTCGGTTCAAAAACCTCTGAACCGTTCGAAACCTGCACTGGAGAAGATAGTGCGGCGGGCAAAAGTCAACACGGAAGGCACTATCTTCTACAAGTCAGTCCAGCTGTTGGGATACGCGGATGACATCGACATTGTCGCGCGGTCCCAACGTGCCATCGTGGAAGCTTTCACGGCAATTGAGGAACAGGCGAAACGAGCTGGTCTTAAGGGCAACGAGGACAAAACAAAATATATGCTGTCGAGTAAACAACGATCCGCCGCACACCACATAGGCCAAAACTTTACAATCGACAGCTACAATTTCGAGGTAGTAAAGGAGTTTGTCTACCTCGGGGCAAATGTAAACTCCACGAATGACATCGTAGTGGAGATCCGACGTAGAATCGCCCTTGGCAACCGATGCTACTTCGGTCTGTCAAAAGAACTGGGCTCGAAACTCCTGACTCGAAGGACCAAAGTCATGCTCTACAAAACCCTTATCCTGCCAGTCCTACTTTATGGAGCCGAAAGCTGGACATTAAGTAAGGCTGCAGAGCTGATTCTTGGTGCCCTCGAAAGAAAAATTCTACGTCGGATATATGGTCGCGTCTGCGAGGAAGGCGAATGGAGGAGAAGACACAACCGCGAACTCTACGAGCTGTACAAGGATGTGGATGTAGTCCGGAAGGCAAAAATCCGTCGACTACACTGGCTCGGCCACATCGAGCGAATGGACAACAACGCTCCATCAAAGAGGGTCTTCGAATCCGAGCCTCCTGGTTCGAGAAGGAGAGGAAGACCGAACCTCCGGTACAAAGACCAAGTCATCGCGGATGCAAGACAGCTTGGCCTTGATGACTGGAAGCAGCGTGCCCAGGACCGTCACCGATGGAAGGCAGCAATTGCTCAGGCTCAGACCCTTCATGGTTCGTCTGCCTGATAAGTAAGTAAGTAAGCAAATCGTGGTACCACTTCTATCTTCTCCCAACGAAATATATACATTGCATATTTATATTTTTTTATTCTTTGTTTTAATAATAACTATATCTCTCTATATGTCTTGTAAATAATTTATTGTACAATTTATGCCACAATAAATATGTAAAAAGTAAATCGGACAGAATCCAGTCGGAACGAAGAGGCCATCTTGTAGTAGAGTCGCAGTCGATACCGAGAATCTGGAGAAATCACTTCTGTAAACTGTTTAACGGAGAAGAGGACAGCAATACCACATACCACTGTCAGGCAGATTGAGTGGAGCAATCTGGGCGATAACAGACGAGAATTCCGTCCCCAGAACATGAAAAGCGCGCGGTCGAGGAAATGGAAATGGACATCTGGTAGTATAGTCGCAGTCGAAACTGAGAATCTGGAAAGATCATTTCTACAGACTGTTAAACGGCGATGAGATGACGATCTGGACTACGACAGACGCGAATTCCGTCCCCCAGACTTAGACGAGGTCAAGATAGTAATATAAAGACTAAAGTCTAACAAAGCTGCTGGAGCGGGCGGTCAGCCGTCTGAGTTCTTTAAAGCAGCTGGAGATGAGCTGGTAGTGTGCATGAACAGGTCACTATCATTCCTGAAACTTACGGCTTCCTAAAACTGAAACTGATTATGGCCGTCTTTAGCTAGCTCAAGAGATTCTTTATTGATCATAAGGATAGCGATCCTGTAAAATCCATTGGGTTTCCATTCCGTTCTACCAATAATCAGTTTCGGGGTTGAGATTACACACCTTGATTAGCTTAACTGTCGTGGCTTTGTCTTCTGGTTCCGCCCACGATTGCTATACAAAAAATATGGCCTTTTTTGGGGCATTGGTAAGCATTTTTTCCTAGTACCTGTTGAAGTGTGGTTCTGCTCCGTGCAGGATAGTTGGGGACGTCTTGTAGTTGCATGGTCATTCCGCATGCATGGCCGTAGGTCCCTGAACATTTCTTAAAATTAGTATTTGACACCATCTGGTGGATGGTTTGGGGACCCTTACCTACTTGTTGGGGTTTGTCGGCAGTTGTGACGTGCAGATGACCTATCTTGCTGAGTTGTCAATTTCTTTGTTGGTTTTTCCTTTTTCATTTTTTCTGTTTCCTTATTTTTAGTATTTGAGTCAATTAGAACGAGTAACGGGAAGGGATGTCAGCCTGTGCAGAGCTCCATACTGCACAGGTAAGGCAGACCAAACCGGAGCGTGCCTGGCATCCGTATACTCACGTTCGCGACTAGACTATTTTTACTTGGCCTTCAGCTTGGTCGAACCTCCGTACGGGTCGCGCAACACCAAGGTAGGTTTAAAAGGTAAAAGAGGAAGCATGAAGAAGGCGAGAGAGATGGGTTGATCTCCTCTATGTTTCCGGTGTAGGTAAAGGAGTGTTGGTGCAGAAACATCGAAATTTCCTCAGCCGCAACCGTACTCAGCCCAGAACCGCGTAAAGGTGGACACCGCTCCGACCTTTTTTACTAAATCAACACTCAAATAATCAGACAGTGGAATTGGCCACTTTACAAAAATTCATGAACATATAGCAAGGTATTTGAGAAACAAATTTATCAATTCATTTGTGTTTTAATTCGGATTAGAATTAGTGACTAGTGATTTTACTGCTACTGATGGCAGTTGGTTGTTATCCATTGAGCCACCAATCATGATGATATACGGTTTTAAAATAAGAAACCGATTTATTATTACAAACAAAAATATTTTAAGGCATACAATTTTTCTATATTTTATTGCTGAAATATTCTTAAAACAAATACATGTCATACACAATTGTCTTAGAAATATAATTTAAAAAATCAAATCAACGCAATCTTTGATTCCAAAGAAAAAAATAAAGACTTGTTCTTTGTATGAATTGCAACGAGGTATTCTAAAAGATCGGTTTCATACTCAACTTAACGACAATAACGATTGTTAGACAGATTTTCAAAGCAAGCCTACCCAACATAAAATATAAATTTCTTTTTTATTATACTTCATTGTCAAAAGTGTGCCACTAACTAAGTTGTTGCCTAATATTGTCTTTTCGTATTGTACAAAATATACATTATAAATAACCAAATTCAGTATGTATACCATTTGATAATTGAGTGTCAATTAACATTTATTTGAACTTTGCTTATATAATAGCATAAAAGGCATACAAAATGATTTTTGTTTTGATTTTGTGTATTGTTCTTTGTCTTATAATTTAATTTAATGTAACTGTATAATTATAGAACCTCTTCTCTATTTAAATAAGTACAGCAATTTTGGTTTAATTTCATAAGCAATTATTTTGTGCTCCTAACGCAATATGTATGCATGTACGTATGTCATAAAGAAAGAAAAGCAGAGCTTTGTTATATTAAAAGCATCTACTCGCTACAGTACAATGTATATTGAAACTATACTAAGTATGGTAAACACTTAATTTCTGTGTGCTGCTCCTTAACTCCTACAATATTGACAGACGAAAATTAATATGATATGTGTATACTATTTTTAAATTTTTTTATAAGATATATAAAACCTAAATCTGCAGTAGGTTTTATTGGAAGTGCACTCATTTCTTTTTAAATAAATTTACTAAAACACATACAATTTTTATAGTAGTTTATGTGTGAGCTCTAGATCTTAAATAATACATATGTTTGTATAATGTATAAAAAATCCAGCCGTGTTGTGCGAGTAAAATTTATAAAAATACCAAAATGCACTTCTATTTAGAATCAACTGCCCTTCTCATCGTGTTATCTACTCCGATAAAGTTTTAATCCAGTTAATTCCCGCCCAGTCGGGTAAGTTCGTTTCATATTCCCATCCTGGACCCTAAAAAAATAAAAGTATCAATATATGCGGTACGATTTTTTTCAATTTATATATGTTCTGTGTTCTGTGCCAACCTCCGACGTGTGCACTTGTCTTCCCGGTGCAATACGCGTGTACGTGAAAAAAAAAACAACAAAAGAAATTACAAACTACCGGGGTCCATTCACCCACAAAAGCATCGCAAGTGCCGCCGCGAAACAAAAAAAAAATAAAATAAAAACAAAAAAAAGTGAAGTCCAGTGAAGTGTCTCGGTGTCGAGTGCTTTCGGTCCGCTCCCTCTCGCCCCTTTCCATCACAAGCCACTGCTACACATTCTCGGTAGCCACTCCCGTTTGATTCTATCAGGCGGGTTAAGGCGACTGAGAGCGCGTAGCATCTGACGTAGCGGATTTAGAAGTGTGAATTTGTTGGTGGACCAACTCTTATCGGAGCATAACACCTACATCCACTGTTGTTGGGAAGTTAATTATAAAATGTACACTTCTAATCTTAGCTTTGCCACACACAGTAGGAGTTTGGTTTTTGGTATCTAAGATTTGTCACCTATGAGAAGTTTCGGAGTTGATGTGAGTAATTTTCGTGGCCTTTATTCCAATCCGGAGTTAATTTTCTGTGGTTAAAATTCTATGTCCGCAAGCATTTAATCTACAACTGCTTTATTTACAGAAGTCTAAACTTGAATAGCAGTTCAGCTTTTAACGAATGTGCTGCGCTATCGATTCTATCTCAAGAATTGTTTCCCTGTATCCTCACACTGAAATTTCCATTGCGGGCGATTTAAATGTGCACAAATATAATTGGCACATTCAGGCCAGACAACACCCGAAGGAAGGTACGTTGAAATCTTTGCTGAGCTAAACAATCTGACCGAGCTTGTAAAAGAGCTCACACGACTACCTGATATTGTAGATCATACCGCCAACACACTGGACCTGTTTCTCACCTCTCATCCTGATAAATATTCTGTTAACATATCGTCGTCTCTAGGCTCGTCCGACCACTGTGTCATATCAGCTAAACGCCATCAGAGAAGCTGCCCCTGATGTGTTGGGTTTTAAAACGGCACCTAGTAAAAACCCATGGTTTGACAATGAGTGTCGGCAGGCGCGTACAGCGAAGCTAGCAGCATATAAGGCGACGCTGGATAGAAGGACGAGTGCGGTTCGTGAGCTCTACGAACTTAAAAGAAGGGAAGAGGACCGGATTCTCAAAAAGAAAAAGAAGGAGCATGAGAAGCGCGCAATTGAGGAAATGGAGAGGTGGTACCGCAGAAATAATGTCCGAAAGTTTTACCAGCGGGTGAAACAACTATCCAAAGAGTACAAACATCGGACAGATGATCTGGTTGGGCGCATGCACCAGCTCATCTGTAGGATATGGTCTGAGGAAAGCATGCCCGATCCACAAGAAAGGAGACTCCTTTGACTGAGCCAACTATCGGGGGATAAGTCTCCTTAACATCGCCTACAAGATCTTCTCTGCCGTTTTGTATGAGCGCCTGAAACCATTCGTCAACAAAATGATAGGTCCCTATCAGTGCGGTTTCAGGCCTGGGAAGTCCACTATCGATCAAATTTTTACATTACGGCAGATCCTCGAAAAAATCCCAAGAGATGCAGATCTACACCCACCACCTATTTGTCGACTTTAAGGCCGCATATGAGTGTGCATAGAGACGAGCTATACAACGCCATGTCTAGTTTTGACATTTCTGCCAAACTCGTAAGGTTGTGCAGGATAACGATGGAGAACTCTCGCTGCTCCATCAAGGTCGGTAACGAACTCACCGAGAGCTACAATGCCAAAAAAGGTTTTATGGTAGGCAAGGCGACGCGCTGTCATGTGATTTTTTCAACATTGTACTTGAGAAGGTATTCCAAAAATATTCCAAAAATCCGTGCAATTGCTAGCATACGCGGACGACATTGACGTGATTGTCCGAACTAAGCGAGCCGTTAATGAAGCGTTTGCTTGTATTGAAACGGAGGCGGCAAAAATGGGTTTAGCGGTGAATGAGGGCAAAACAAAGTATATACTGTCATCAAGAAAGGACACAGAACATCGACGACTCGGTCAGAACGTCACCATAGGCATCTACAACTTCGAAGTATTAAAGGACTTCATCTACCTTGGCTCTCAAGTTAATAGTGCGAACAACATCAGTACCGAGATTAAACACAGAATAACTCTTGCCAACCGCTGTTTCTTTGGGCTTAAGAGGCAATTGAGTAGTATAGCCCTCTCTCGAAAGACCAAGCTCACATTATATAAGACCTTGATGGCGCACTCAAGTGGAGAAGGACCTCAACCAACTTGGAGTGCGAAATTGGAAGCAGCTGGATAAGGATCGTGCCAGCTGGAAAGGATTGTTGACCGAGGCCCAGGTTCACCCCGGACTGTAGCGCCACAAGAAGAAGAAGATATACATATATATGATCTCCTGTCGGCTACTTCTAATCCAATCCACTCCTTCGATGATGACAGCACTCTCCGCTGTTCATATTCGTTCCAAAACTCACGACCCTGCCCTTCGGACGTTGTATTGGAATCGCACCGTATGTCGAGCATTTTGAACTCCGATATTGATAGCATAATTAACTGGGGTAAGAACATATATATACTATGTATATATGGGTGGCGCTACAGCCCATAGGGGGCCAGGGCATAGCTTCTCAGCAACCACTCGTGTTGTACGTGCTATTGTTCTCTCACGAGTGGAAGGGACCTACAGTTTTATGCTGGATCCGAACGGCTAAGTTTGAGAAGCTTTTTCTAAACAGGAAAGGTGGGACCGTGAAAATTATTTTTGTCCCACAGAGCAGGAATCGAACCTACGATGTCGAGGTTGGGGTCGAAGCACATACCCACAACGCCACGGGGTAAGAACAACAGAGTGGAATTCAATGCATCCAAAACTCAATGATGTAAGCTGATCATCAGTCCTGACAATCAGTCATTATCCATAAATGGCGCTTGTATCGACGAAACCGGAAAACTTTCCATCCTTGGTATGTGCATGAACACAACACTTAGTTGGAACGTTCACATACTCGAGCTCGCCAAAAATTCTGCGAAATGTTTCAGTTTTTTTAATCGATGCAAAAAAATATTTCACCCCCTCTGATTTGGCTTTAATCTATAAAACCTAAACTTGAATACAACGCTCATATCTGGTCTGGTGCCCGCAAGGCCACCCTGCATATAAGATAGAATCCAAAAGCGAGCGATAAAACTTAAAAGAGGCAACAATGTCGCGGGTTCTATAGTACCGTATCTTCTTTGTCGGTGTTTTATCGCTATTTTAACAAAAGATGCTCAAGTGAGCTAGCCAACTGTATTAATCCTCTCCTTGAATTCACCCGCAATACACATTTCGCCAGGAATGCACATCAGTTTACCCTTAAGCCTGCTTTCAGCCGCACCACACGAATATGGAATGCTCTTCCCAGCTCAATATTACCCATTGACTACAATCCGATACCTCCTCTTCCTCTCTCCGTCTACACCTTCGGCCCGTGCTGTGTTTTGATCCCGGACAATTAAGGGTATTAATAACCCCTTGAGCACGCACAAATTATAAAAAAAATGTAAGTAAATAATATACCATAAGCATAATCAATGGTGGCCCGTGGCGTTGTGGGTATGTGCGTCGACCCCAACCTCGACGTCGTAGGTTCGATTCCAACTCTGAGCGACAAAAATAATTTTCACGACCCCACCTCTTTCGAGTCACTGACAATGCTCAAAGAGTATTTCCTGTCTAGAAAAAGCCTCTCAAACTTGGCCGTTCGGAGTCGGCATAAAACAGTAGGTCCCTTCCAATCGTGAGAGAACAATAGCACGCACAACACGAGTAGTTGCTGAGAAACTCGGCCCTGGCTCTCTATGGGCTGTAGCGCCAACCATATTATTATTATTAAGCATAATCAATACTTCGTTCAACAATACATGAGCGAGGAATGTATACAAATTCTTTATCTGTTGGACACCATTGTCTTTTTTAATATCTCACCAAAGAACTGAGTAAAATATTTTATTGATTGTTTGACTAGTCCGAAACTAACTTTCCAGGTTTCTGCAATCTTCCATCTCAAACTTGTTTGTTTTTTTTTTCGCAAAAATGTATTGTACCGTTTGTTTATCTTGAATTACATTTTCAACTTGAACTCTTCGTCAAAAATACTCTCGATTAAACCTTTACCTCTAACGGCTGGATGGCGCAGTTGGTTGAGTACCTGCCCTTGGATATATGTAGGGTACGAATCCCAGTGAAAGCAAGGGTTAATATGGTTAATATATTACACTTTGTAGGGTAATATTTTCCAGAGTACTGGTAATTTTTCTTCTTCGTCTCCATTGTTCTCATGAGCAGAGATTTATTGCTGGGTCAAATCTTTTGGATGCATCTCTAACGCATAAAAGAGCCTTACATGATTGACAACCATTATGGCTCAACGTTTCTTTGCAAATTTTTAAAATTATTTGTGCACTCATACACGTTTGCACTTAACGCAGATCGACTACAAAGCCGCCAACAAGCTTGCTCAACATACCAAGCTATGTTGAGAAATCTTAGAAAAAAAATTACAGGACTTAGAAGCTCAACCATACAATGTTGCCTAATGCAACGTCCGTCGTGAAAGGGTTAACTGATTTATATTATATCAATCGTTTACAACTATGCTATACAAATCTGCATTTGAATTTCAAAGCTGTTTTACACACATTCTGTACTTAACTAAATTGTTTACTAAAAATGTTTTATTAAATAGAAATGTTTAAGATGTTCGTTAAGTTTTGTCAATGATAAAACTGCGTGCTTTACAGAGTATAATATAATATAACAATATGAGTGGCGCAACAGCCAAGGGCCTAGTTTCTACAATTACTCGTTTTGTGCGTACTACTGTTCTCTAATGAGTGGAAGTGATATACAGTTTTTTATGCGGAGAAAACTGTTTCTAGATCCAAATGCTCTCGAGCATTGCCAATGAATCGAACTAGACATCCGTAGGTTCAACTGTCTACGAGTCGACATAACATATGTGGTTTAACTTAATATCTTAAAACATACTCAAATATAAAATTAAATACCAAATATCGACGACTAAGTACCTTATATTTCCAAGCATGCAAATACATAACCAAGTCCTTTGGTTTTGGGTCTCTGTAGCGCACTTTACACTCGTAGCAATGTTTATCTGTTGTCATTTTTTCTCCATTAAATGCCAAATCGGGCGGCTCATGGCCTGTTTGTGTTGCAACTGTTACCTGAACCGTAAGCCAACTGCTGAATGAATTTGGTTATTAATAGTGAAAATAATACCTTTTCGTACGATGGTATGTCATTTAGAAGATTTTCGTTCTCAGAAGCACAATTTATGGTTTCACAGCTAACTTGCGACATAATCCCTTCAAGGAGCTCACCTTCCGTTGTAAGCTGTGGAATTTCCGAGCAAGGCGACATTTCTCTAGACACTATTTCTGAGTCATCATCACATAATAAAGATCCTTAAAGATTAAATAAATACGATCAATATGCAGAAAATGCGATAAACTAAGGTTAACTTACTTGTTGTACTACTTGTTAAAATTTCACAAGCTGCGTCAGCCTTTATAGATTTAAACAGAGATAGTTCTGAATCCCCATCAATTCCCAACCAGTTTTCTGCATTATGTATGCTTATTAAGTCCCGAACTAACTGTTCATCCGATTTTCCTCCGATGTCACCCCCACGGCCTTTTAATGGTCCAAAAACTTCATGGTTATACAAAGGATCGTTCACAACTGGGTAACCTTTTTTTATAATTTAAGCATATTATGTTTTCTAATATTCTATTAATTTATTACCTAAATATTGTAAGTGAACACGAATTTGATGCATTCGACCTGTGAGAGGTTTGCACAGTACAACACTGGTCTTTCCATCGTGGACAAGTTTTTGAAAAGTTGTAGTACAATCTTTTCCTTTTGGTGACACTTTACAAACTCCAATTTTATAACTCACTACTTCAATCGGTTCTTTGCATTCTATAACCCCACTGAATAAAAAAATGGTCATACACAATAAACACATATGCAAAAACTTTATTTACTCCGGAAATTCGCCTTCCACTCGGCATATATATTCTTTTTGAACTTGTCTGTTCCGAATCTGATGCTCCATTTGACGTGCTTTCTTCGGACTCCTTCCAAATAATAATAGACCGGAGGTGAGTCGATCTAATCTGTGAATAGTCCTTAAGTTTTTCAGATTGTATTCTTTCGCAAGAATAAAAACGACTGTATTGTGTCTATATCTTCCGCAAGGATGCACCTATTATGAATAAATTTACATTGATAAATAGAAAGGCCAGTCATCAATTGTACATTTTTGCAAAATGTGTACAAAAAATCGCACAACAACTGGAATGTAACTGGATAGTAATTTTGCATTATTAACCAAAAATACAGTAGGCTCCCACTAAGCCGAATTCTCACGTGATATCAAAATTCAAGTTTGGGGGAGTTCCACTAAGAGGATGTTTTTTTTTGTATGGAAAATTGAGTTGAATGCCAACATATGGCAAGCAAAACATACAAATTAAGGCGAAATTCGACTTAGAGAGATTCCACTGTATATAATGATAATTTTTTTTTAATTAATTTTTCTCAATTTGACTTTGAAATATATTATGTATCAAGTAATTTTGCATACATTTTGGGAGTTACGATATATGCTTCGATTTGCTTTGCTTATTAAAGAAGTCTACATCGGTTACGAGAGCTAAATGCGACTTACGTCATTCACATGAGTTTCGATTAATATGTAATGTTTTGTATATTGTAATTAATATAATATATTCCACGGCAATATAATAGACTAGAGAAGCAACAAAAATACTATTTTTACAAGGAATAATATGCATATCTCTCAGTTACCCATTTTTAAGAATATATATTTTTTCTTTTTATAATTGTTCTGACTGTAACTTATATTAGTTTTTGTTGATCAGATATTAAACTACAAAGAGGATTAGAAGCACTCATTCTCTTCTTTTAATCTTACAACAGATAACATATGACAGTGTTTTTCTATTTAACCAACAATTGTTCGTTCATCAAATATGAAGTATTTTCAAAATTTTAAAGAAATAATTGTGAGATTATATTTAAGGGAAATGTTCAAGCCGAAAAAAACCAAACGTTATTTTCGCATTTAGATTTACTCACCGGTATTGAACATGGTTTATCCAATACCACCAATTGCTGGTCAATGTAGATTATCTTAATTGGTTGCTCTAATACAGGCGTCTCGTGTCTGGTTGTGGAAAGTAGCATAATTGTAAAAACACAATAATTTATACTATCTAAGTTTTAAATCACATAACTTGAATAAACATAACATTTATAATTGTTTATACTGATTGTAGCAGACAATAATTGCCTCTTTTCAGTCTACGTCATTAGAACTAAGGAATATATGTACATATACAGTCTAGCTTCGATGACTCGTAAATCGTGATAACTCGAATAGAATAGGTTACCTGGCTAGACACAAATTCTGAGTGTCTTAAAAAGTTTTCGGAGGCTCAATGTTTGTGCATCAAATTTTTCTTTGAGCTCCGTATTTATACTAATATATAAATACTAATATCGAGGCTGACTGAAGGCGATCAGGTTGGCCCAAAACAGAGTCGGGTGGAGGTCTTTCGCAGAATCAATCGTATCGCAATATGCTCCTTAGGACCAAACCTTTATATTCAAATAAATTAAATTTCTATATGTGATTATACTTTTATATATTTTTAGGGTTAACTTAAAAAAAGCACTTAAGAAAACACAATGAGGAAGAACAAATTCAAAGAAAAGTGTAGATACGTGTGACAAGTGCAATGCGAATTGTTTAATTGAACTCGAGTATGTACAACTCGATAATAACGATTATAGCGACAGTAACTTAATGTAAAAGGATTTGGAGGATGATTTGATTCAACCGGCTTCAATCAAATTGATAAGAAATTCGAAAAAGCATCTTGTGTTTGCACTTAAAGACAATTCATTATAAAAGGGCTTAAATGCCAATCAAAATTTAATTTAGAAAACCGAAATAAAAACACCTACTTTTCAGTCATCTATTTGAACAATTTATAATAATAGTTGCGTCAATATACTTTTTTCGCAAGTTCATTTATGTTCATCAAATTTGTATTTTACAGGCTAACTCGATGTCTTGATAACCCCAATTTTGTGAGTGCCAAGCGATGGTTAGAGTTATCGAAGTTTGACTGTATAAAGCGACATATTGGCTATAACGGCCAAATTCTTAGTCCCCGGCTGAAAAAACATTATAATCTTATTGAATAACTTATCGCTTAAAACGACACACTGCTTAAAGCGACCTATTATTCTATTTTTTTGAGTAAAATTTTGGTCATAATGACTTAACCTACGGCTTCTGGTGCGACAGAATTTTCAGTGCTTAAGCGGCACTGTTTGTTTACAGATGCGATGAATATATCTGTGCACATACATACATAGAGATTTCGTATATTTTACAACGTATGCCTCGTTGATATACTGTTCATTTTGTTTTATGTCTTCATTGTTAGTACAAATTAAATTTTATTCACATATCACTATGTACATAACTGTGAAGGATACGGACAAGGTTAGAAAACAATTTGATGAAGCAAAACTGACATATCTTACTATGTCCTTGTACATTTTTATATATTCAGTGTTTATGCATCAGAAAAAAGAAGAAACTTATAAATAAATGAAACAAGATGTCTAATTGATAACAAAAATTCTTAAAATGCCTTGATATGTGATATTTGGACTATGGCACATTTGATTAAGATAGATGATGTTTCATGGAGTGCTTAGAAGTTTGAAATTAAGTAGTATATAACCCTAAAAGGATGTTATTGATTTACTAAAATCCTTGACCGTGCTGTGTTGTAAAACAGGTGAATAAAACTTACAAAAATCTGATTTTCAAGACTGTTCTAGGATAAATTTGTTAGAGCTCTTAGAAAAATATCTTTTGAAAGCAAAAACATTCTAGAAAGCTTGGTACCGTGATATAAAATTTCTCATGCAAACAATTTTTTAGTTATGTTGAAGTCATTTATATTCTTTATTCAATATACTAACTTATATTATAATAAATAGTGACTCAAATATTAATAATTAGCAGATCAGATGTACTAGGATGTACATAATTCTAGTTACATTTAACCACTTGTCACTTTTGATATGGAAGTTAGATGTCTCATTTACCCCAGTACCAAAAAAAACACTACGGAAAAAAAGCAAACAAAGAATGGTTAAAAACAAAACCACACCCCTAACTAGACTTGGGTTTCTATACCTCTATTATTTTATAATAGAACATCCGTTTTCAAAAGTTTACAAAAAATAAACTCAATTTGTTTCTGGAAAATATATGAACTTTTCGGTTATATGAACTGGCAAAACATCACCTCCATAAATAAAAATTAATGTATGTTTGTTTGTCCTTTATAGTCTTAAATGGTAACAGACGCACTGATTTTTTTGACAACTGTGTTCAGAATTGTAAAGTGTAAAGTGTAAAAAAAGGTTCTGGTACCAATTCTTTTCTTTATTGGAAATTTTTTTTAAATGCCTAGTAACACGCCTTGACCAACTATTTGGATGCATAGCAAAGCGCGTCGGGTGCATCTAGTTATACAAACACAAAAGGGAAACTTTATTCCTATTTTACAAAAAATATTTAAGTCTTACTTTTCTCTTTATTACTGCAGTAGATGAACATTTTGTTCAAGTTATTGAATTATACACTAAAAAAAGAGTTTTTTACTTTTGAGAAAATAGGCATCGACAAACTATAATTGCTGATAATTCGGAATACGTGGTTTAACCTGGTTAAGTCAAATACTATTACATTGTCATATGTTATATGCTTCGATACATTGGGAGCAAGGATGGAATAAGGCAATGTTAATAAATGTTCGTATATATGTTTGGTTCTAAAAAAATAAAAAACACGAGTTTGAAAACATAATGTTGGGGCATACATATATGGCGGTCTTTTAAGCCACTTACGGGTATTGATGCCGGCTTATTCACAACCACAATGTCTTCGTCCATGTGTACTATTGTGATTGGTTGGCTAGTGACTGGAACCTCATGTCTGTAAAAATATGTATTCATAACATGTAATGATTTAAGTATTTAGATTTAAGCATTCTAGATAAGTATGGTTCAGTGTTTAAAAACTATTTATATAAAGCAAGCATTTTAAAATACCTTAATGTCTGCTAAAAAGTATGCAATTTTACATACAATTTTACAAAAATTTGGTTTTAATTATATCGTGGGCTCTATTCATATGCAGAGAATGTTCGAAGATATACTTATTTATTTTGCACCCGATTGTTATTCTTATAAATAGAATTATAAAAGCGGGTCCGGTTGCCTATATATTAACTTTACTACAGTTTTCCATTCACCCTAAGCTTCGAGTCTTATATGACTTTCCATGATGCCATGAAGTGTGAACGATTTTATTAAAACCAATTTAAAAATTAGTTAATATGAGAAATCAAAATTATTTACCTGTGTACAATATTAGCCAGCAAATCATTATGTTTTAATCTGTAATCAATTGGCACTTTTTCATAATTAACTGTCAAAGTGCCAGCTTTAATACAACGCTCATATTCTTCAGCGGGATGAGCTCTAAACTCTCTAGCAAATACATCAAGTATTTTTTCGCCAACCCATCTACCTTTTGTAAACGTTGTAAATGTGAAGTAATAGGGATATACTTTTCGAAGACCTAAAATGTTGGAATATATAAATATGTTTCTTCTTTAGGTTCCGGGTCTCTAGGATTCGTATATTTAATTATTACCATTTTCAATGAAGTATGAAGTCTCTTGATATCGTTCGTCTGTAAATCCGGGTCTTTTTGCTTTGAGTGCTTTGGTTTCAAGTTTAGCCTATACAAAATATCTTGATTATTTAAATATATTTTATATGTATGGAATATGAAATGGGTTGCAAAAATCTTTACGAAATCTTTTAGCTGACAAATCTAATTTATCATATCTATCATATTTACAATTAGTGAAAATCAGACTTAACAGACACTTTTTTAATAATTGATTGAAGAGAATGATTAGAACCATGGGATACAAACTTTTTTTAGGTCTTTTAGTTGATCAACCTCTTCAGCTTTTCTCTTTTCTGGATTGGGTAATTTTAGCTTATCCTTTTCACATTGGTTCAAGATCTGTAAAAAAGAATTATACCCATATGTATAAACAAAATAGTTTCAAATTGTATTCTTAAAATAAAATATATCGGTTCTGAAATATAATAGTAAACTCATATTTTTTTAATAAAATTACTTCTGATAAGGCTAGAAAAGAAGCTTAGTTTATTGGAGCCGGTGAGGAACTATGTGTGTTCGACGCCGAAAGTCAGTTATTAACATTTAACAACATTTTCGAATTCTATGTCCTGAATTCATTGCATTGGAAGGTTGCCGTTAGGCTTACAAGTAAGATGTGTGTAAAATTTAATAAATCAAGAATCACACTGTTCAGTATTCAATTAACATTTAGATTACCATGAACTACGAAAACAAGTCTCTAGCAATAAGAGTTTAAAAGATTTAAGAGAGCACCACCATAAAATTGTACTTGCCATTTAAATCGATTTCTTCTGTGCATAAACACTCACATGGTTCTTTTATAATAAAATAATTTCTTAATAATAATGCTGGTTGTAGAGGCGGGTTTTGCTACGCATACTAAAAAATAAACTTATTTAAAATTGGTACCAAAACATTTTCCACATAATTCTGGACAAAGTTGCCAAAGCCTCTACTTGAGCATTTCGCAGAAGAAAACAACCCCTGAATCATAGCATAACGAAGAGTATTAAAGAGTAAACAAAATCATAGTAACCCGAAAAATGTCCGGTTATAAAATATATGGCTAGTTAGAATATATTGGTTCTCTGTCCTTGTTTTCCTTGTATCGTTCGCTAAGAAAATAACCAACTTTTCATCGTCTTATTTGGTGCATTTTGTATGTACTTTTCTCTTCGATTAATACTCAAATTAAAGCTGACAGAGAACAAAATTGTCCGAATTGAATTTAGTTTAGTTTCATAAGAGCTTCTTCGATTGAGTCATCAACGCTTATCAAACCATCTAGGTACATTTCTTCTTGGATCGCTTGAGTACGGTCACCTTCAGATTGTTTTTAGCCTTAAAACCCTTAATTGTCCTGCTTTTTCTTCCAAACTATAATCAACTAAAATATATACTTGAAGTTTTGGATCTACTAACAGAAGAGCATTAAGTGAAGTTTTTCTTTAGGTTCTGTACATTTTCCCCGTTTAAGGACCTGAAGTCTAAAAATTGGTTTGAACTGATTTTTTATTTGAATGTGAATATAGGTAGTAGATTGGCACTTAAAATTTGCCACACCACGCCACGCCACTTTGTGGGATACAAAACATTACTTGTTTTTCCTTATGGATCTGGTTTTCCGACGCGTGAGCAGGCCACACAGAGCTACCCATGTGAGAAGCATGGATTCTCCAAATTTAATCCACATACTTGCAACGATTGTCCTTGTGCTTTGTTGATAGTCATTTCGAAAGCGATTCGCACCGGGAACTGCAAAACTTTGAATTCGAACAGCATATTTGTCGGGATCATTGGTTTTAAGCGGTGTTTTTACGAACATTTTGCAGCCTTCTTTTCCGTTGTTCAGTCTCACAAACGGGCTTGAGTAGTAAGATCAGTTTCTGAACTCAATTCTCGTTGTGCACAGCACAGCAAATGCGTTCGGAATGTCAAACACCAGTCAGATCCTTCACATACACTTTCGACTATCGTCGTGAGTTCAGTGAAGATAATGAATAAAACCAGTTCACGGAAACGAATTTCAATTAAAATTCAATTCGATTGAATTATTAATCTAAATTAATTTAACTCACGATAAAATGAACAAAACTATTCAAAAAAAGGCAATATTGTCTGTTCAATATGAGCCGGACATGAACTTCACAACTTATATAAATTCTTATATCACCCACAATTAGAAACGTCATCATTCGTTCGTTGTTTAAGTTTCAATTCAAATCAGCATGAATTGTGTCGGTAATATAAGAATGACAGTGGCGCCAGCTTTCGAAAAAAATCGTATCAACTGAGAAACCTTCGAGGGCTCATGCACAACAACTTTGCCAAAGATGATCGCATGATGAAATACATAGTTTACGATTCTATAAAGGACATACAGATAAACATTCATTTTTTTATACATACATATATAGACAGATAGAAGAATAATCTAAGTTGTTACGTGTTCCTTTAAGTAAATTAGTAAAGCACAAAATTTAACATTTTTTCATTAAGCTATATTTTTAGCAAAAAGTTTACATCTAGCTGACAGTACATGCAACTAGTGCACCTATTTGTAAAATACTAATTTTGAATCTGTAAATAACTTGTCAGGCTCTTGAATAATACACATGATCGAATATTGATTGCAAGGTTGTAAGGTTTTATATCACAAATATCGTAAGCGGCTAATTATGTAGGAAACTATCAACAGACAATGCTAAACCGTACAACAGGAATTATTAAAGTTCCAAACATTAAGAAGAAAACCAGGAATCTTTAATGAAATTTTAATAATAGTACTTCAAGGGTAAGCTTGAGTAAAGCCAATTCGAAGTGTATATAATGGACACATGTATGTGTATCGAGATATAATATGAAAGTGTACAATATTATGTTGTACAAACACGAATTATAAAATAAACTACAGTGTTCGCTCCGGTACCATTGAATAAAAAAGTTCCTGTGGACGAGTTAACTGAACTAAATTGCTTTAGAGAAATACACTCAACCGTATGGTGTCGTCAAACTATAACTAGAAAAGTAGTAAAGTAGAAAATTAATTTTTAATGAGTATTTTATTATTGACTTTTGAACATACAATTTTGATTTTGTTTTTCGAATTCATTTAAATTGAAAAGAAAATTAACTGATAAAACGGGCTATATCATTTCGGAGGATAATTAGCATACCTAAGGGGCATATTTCTTCTATCCCCCTGATTAAAATGTACAGTGACGTTTAACTTATATGAACCCCCAATCATATGCATTAATTCAATATATAAACTGCCAATTTTTTGTCCTGGAATTCAGTTATTATAAGTCAATTTCTGTTCATTTTTTTCACAAGTTAAAACGGTTATTCTGTGGAGACAGAATTATTTTACGTTTGGGTTGCCTTCATTTGCATTCAGAAAACGACCTTGCTTACGAAGAACTTCTGATGCTGAGAAAAATGAATGAAAGAGCTATCGAACTTGGATTTAATATGTAATTGCAGAATACATTTAATTTATCAAATATTTTGATTTAAACACAGCCTTTTCTCACCTGCAAAACTGTAGACATTTTGGGCTATAAACATCGATATGTTCCTAAATGAGGATGCTATTATTTATTTATTTATCTACAAGATACTTACGTACTAACAGATTTTGAACATTTTTACATTCAGTGCAATAATAATAATAATATAACATACAATAACTAGAACGTAAATAGGCTTGATATTTAATTTTTAAACTTCAGTCTATTCTCCGATAAGTCTAGATTGTGTGAATATTCGTTAAATACTCTGACTACCCTTGTAAGAGGTTCTTTTCTTCCGTACTCAATGTTATGAAGCCCTTCAAATAATGACGAGTACGGAGTGGCCTAGTGGGCAAGTAAAATTTAATTAACGTCAAAAGATATGGACATTTAATATGGTTCGTAAAAATATCCATAACATGTTTTTAAAGATTTTATACCAAGCAATTGACATCTTGCCATATAGTTTGGATAAAAATTCCATTACATTTTAAATATTATGAATTTGGTGAATCTTTTTAACTTTTTCAATTCGTTCAGAATGTGACCAAATTAGGATTCCATACAACTACAGTATATTCAAGAAAAGGCCTAACCATGGATACGTACAGGGATAAAAGGGCTAATGGAATCAGTGAATCCTTTGGTATTAGTAAGAGGTTTTTTCTTCCGTACTTAGTGTTATGAAACCTTTCAAATAGTAACTGACGAGTAGGGAGTGGGCCAGTAAAATTGAATTAATGTCAAAAAAATGGACATTTAATATGTTTCGTAAAAATATCCATAACATTACGAACCATTTGATGAAACCGATCGCTGAGTTGCCTTTATATAATATATATAATATAATCTGTATATATTGCATCAACTTGTTTGTTGTTTTCCACCTCATTTACTACGAAGAATGAGTAGATTGACGAAGGATTAGTAGATGTTGAGCGACACGATATAAAGCCACGTTGAACATCCGAGATATGTTCTTTAACTAAGAAGTCCAGTTTCTCATCACCATACTCTCAAACAATTCCGGTATAGCTGAAAGCTTACAAATTCCTCTATAATTTTTGACGTTTTCTTTAGAGCCGATTTTATGGATCAGAGCCAGGAAATCCATTCTTCCAAGAACAGCCCTTCTGATAGAAAGTAATAGGTTGAAAATAAGTAATAGAGGATTGGAGAAAGAGTCAGAACAATATTTTAGAATGACTGACGGTATTCTATATCTGACGGTATGTATATCTTCTCCACAATTAAAGCTTGGTTTTAAATGTGTAAGAGATTGATTTATATCAGTCGAATCTAACGATAGCGATCCAATGTGTACTAAACTAATCGAGCTATTGCTTGTTGGATTTGAATTAGAATCACAGAAAGTAGATTGAAACAATTTTGCAAAAAGTTCTAGGGTAGAATTTATATTATCCGACTCTTCTTCTTTATAATGCATAAAATAGGTATTCCAACTGAATTCCGTTTGGTGATAATAAATTTCTAAACGATTTGCTGTCATATCTAATATTATTTTCAATTGAAATGATATAAAGAGAGAGAGACCTATTTAGCACAAAGAATTCTTTACGTAATTTACTGAATGTCATAAAATCAGAATGACTATTTGAGATTTCGAATTTCTTAATGGCCTTATTTTTACGGTTTTTGAAGCTAGATATTTGCTTGTTATACCATGGAGGCTTACAAAAAACACACTTTTTCGACAAGGGAACGAATTTAACGAAACTTTCTTTTAGAATTTCTACAAAACGATTATACATACATGTTAAATCTAAGTATTGGAATTCATTAAGCCAATTTACGCTATTGAGGTGATTATTTAATTCCATTATATTACCACTCCCAAAACTGACAGAACTTCAGTGAGGACGGAGCCCCGTGACCTTGAGTCATTTTTTTGGGTTAGTGATCACTCTTAGATTGGAGTAGGATGGAGCTATGCCTCAAATAGTGTTATCAGCCTGTTTTTGAGAGCGGAACTGTGGTAACTGCCGGTGAGACCAAATGAAAAAACGCCAGCCGACTTTCTAGTACAATCTTAACATTGGGAGTATTGAAGCATTTCGCGACTGCACATATATAATACCACCATGGCATGTGTAGGGTGTCACTTGTACGAATTTATGGTTCGTCCTGGTATGCCTTTATTATTGGAAGATTGTAAAGGTGTTAAAAAGCGCTATGTCATAAGCCACTGTAGGCTGTGTTGCCACACAGGTCTGGTCTATTCTGCAGACCACAACACTTCTATTCTGTATTTGTGTGAACAAGCCTTTCGAGATTCAGTAGATGTTTTGCAGTTACGAGAGGTGCGGGTGGAAATTTCTAATTGAAAAGGATACACAACTAGAGACCTTTCTAACGAGTTCGTATGTTTCGAAGTGTTTGGGAAGGTACCAAAATACGTCATCTTTAAAAAAGGTAGGCGCCAGATACATGACGCCATCGAAGTAAATTTGACTGTATCCATACATTCAGTCACCAGCTGGCTATCAGAGTAAATTACGGCATAGCTATTTGATATTACATTGTTTTTTAACCAACAAAAATATTATTTTATCGCTTTTGTTTAAGCTTAAAAGATTATTCACAGTTTTAGAAATGCTTCCATGTCAGTGACTTCGTTTACCTCGGCACCATAAAAAGAAGTACAAGCAACAGCAGTACCGATACCAAACAAAGCCGTTCTTCGGCGTATAATCTTAGTTCATTAATTCACAACCGTTTTGAAAATAGCCGTTCAAATATTAAAAAACTCATTAACAAATTGAAAGTATATCAAAAGCATTAACTACCCAGAACAGATGCCACAAGAAACTAAAATTCAAACACAATTTTTATTCGAATATCATGTTTTTTGTACATGTATATAGCTCATTTTTTATAATATGTACATACATACATAGGTATACGTTATAAACATTTGCTTCACATTCAGAACAACTCTTCGTAAAAAGTGTGTCACAAGGAATAACAAAATTAAATGTTGTCGATTGCGATAATTGCAAACCAAAACTATAATGTGGTGAACCACCTTTATTTATCTATTTTTTTCTTTTTCAAAAGAAAAAAGTGTGCATCAAAGGATGTCGTTCATTAAATGCTATACTCCTCGTAGTTAAATGTCAATAGATTGCGGATACTTGAGAAATGGGAATGCAGTTGTTTCTCTGAATGTGAGTCCTGTGCACTCATGTTCATCATATGGTATGTTTAAGATTGTTATAGTAACAAATTAGTGTGATGAGATAATTAAAAAATACGAAAAGAAAATTAATTTGGAAATATGTAGATAAAAAAACGTCAATTGTGCCACCACTTAAATCTGCAATTCATCAATTAATTTATTTATGAAGAGGACAGCGCTCAACTGGGCGGAATATTATTTTTATAAGTACCTCGTACTTCGGATCATTAATATAGTAGCAAGGAAGAGAGAAAAGATACTTTTTTGAAACCTGACGAATATTGAAAGATCTGTCTGATTACGTACCATTGACGATGGACCCAGCAAGAATATTTTAAAAAGCAGATAAACATGGTCTAGAGTGACTCGTATACAGCATACACTGACGCTGCAGCACTCTGTGAATGCAGCGTTTTCCAGACGGAAGTTGAAACAATACATGATGAACGGCCCATATCATTGTTGTATCTATCTACATACTTATAAGTCAACTTTAACAAGAACTTCAAAGTAGAACAACATAAGAATATGTGCGGCAATACTAATAATCAACTCAATTTGAGCATATCAGACTAAATCAATTTGCACACGGTTGTTTTCTTCGTTAAACAATACGGTTATTTCGTTTTGTATGCAAATTTTATTACTTTCGTCATTTATACCCACGACGCTGACGCAAGCAATGTTTGTTATCCACATACAAGAGTGCCAAGAAAATCATAACGATGCATTTCAAATTATATTTCTTATTTACAGGTTACAATACCTGTATTAAAAACATACAAATTCATTTAACTTATCTTCAAATATTGAAAACATAAAAATTGTCCACTATAGTTATCTTAAATATTATATTATACTGATGTAAATTCGATAGTCTGTTCTGTTAGGTATAAGTAGTAAAAGTAACTATGATCGTTTAAAATAGGGTAAACTTGTTACGACAGGTCGGTATCGTAATTTTGTGGGTTGCAGATTATTATTCTCGGGAAAAATAA
Organism: Eristalis arbustorum; assembly: GCA_916610145.1. NCBI lineage: Eukaryota > Metazoa > Arthropoda > Insecta > Diptera > Syrphidae > Eristalis > Eristalis arbustorum. The sequence goes on along the minus strand of OU744319.1, from coordinate 49,323,911 downwards.
GCAACTGTAGCGAATTGTACATACATATGTTCTTATATATATATTACGTGCACGTTTGCATTAATAAAAGATGTGTGGATATTCGACGTTTAAAGAATGAAGTGTTTATAAAATTTTATTTGTTCAACTGTTTATTATATCAATTTACACTCCAGTGAAAATTGACGCCGATGCGTTAATTATTTGTGACCAAATTAATACTTTGTTCCACATAGCAGTTGGATTTTACGTTTTTTGAAAGTTTAGTTGTGTAAGAAAGATTTGATAAACACGTAAAATAAAAAAAAAATTAAGAATGTTACTTAAAACAAAAATAGTGAAATAATAAAAGTTGATAATAAAATGGATTGTTTCATGTCTTTTCTTGATATTTAAATATTAAAAGATAGTATTGGTTAAGGGTCAGGAGGCCAACCGAAAGTAGCGCGAAAAAAGGCAGATTAAAAATAATATAATAATAAGGGTAAGATTTGTTTCCAGTACTTTTTTGTACAAATATTTTAACCAATTTTATGCTCAACTTTTACGGCAAACTATTTAAGCTATTTTTTACTATTTTAATCCCCAAATGAATTGTTTTACATTATAATAAATTGCCTGCTGACGTTTGTACTTCATCTAATAAACGAAGTCCACAGCATTACAGTACTTTGGCAACGTGCCATCTAGGTTTGTCGACACAGTCACTTTGCCTTCTGAGGGTGACAAGATATTTGACGATGCCTTCTATCTAAACTGTGAAAAAACTATATGAAACAAACGAGTAAGACTCATTCCCGCATTGATTGCCTGAAGGAAGATTTCTTAATATATTGGGTCTAGGAGAATTGTTCATTGTCTACTTTCGATGGATGGTATCAAATTGGTGTTATCTATCACTTCCTTACATTTTATCTACCTAAGTCAAAAATTGTGCATATTTTCACAGGTGTTTCGATGTAATTGAAAATAAATGGATAGTTAAAATGTGTTGTGGGTATTATGGCAATGGAATTCTATCGCCAGTCTATGTGTTTATTCCTTTGTTAATATACCAAATCATTAGAAGATCTGAATCAACTTTGGCTCAGGCAAATTCTTGCTGTTAAATATCTATAAGAGAGAAATATATATTATCAAGCATATGATACCAAAAATTATTTTCTTTTCGTATCATTTTCTTATCGGTCTTTGTGTGTAAAATATTCACCACAAAATTGGAGGAACATATTACAAGAAATGTATGTTCACAAGGTACATTCATTCTCCTCCTGCAACAAGGAATTAAGTTCAGAAACTTGAGACTAAAAAATTCGTTGATAAACTACGTTAAATTGGAAAATTATGAGGATCAGGATACTATATCTATATTACAATGGCTGGTGACTAGTTGTGTTGAACACTGCTTAAGTTTAGGGTGAGAAGTCAAAATATTAAAGTGCTTGTAATAATGTAATAATTTGAAAGTTAATTTTTCTTTTCAATTAGTGCAACTGCAGACTTTAGCAGAATTAATTTGGCATAGTATTATATTTCTATATTGCATATATATGGTAGACAGAGGGTAGTGGATGAGTCTGTACCAGAGCGCATCTCTCTTTACGGATGGAGCTTATGATCAGATTAGCCAAAGGCGACATCTGGAGCTAACTGTTGCTCCCCATTTTAGATCTACTCTAATATATTTGGAGTTCAGATCTAAGAGGTTGCTTTCAAGGTCATGTGGATCTTGGAGCTGGGTTGGCGGCGGAGGAACTTATACAGCAACAACGGCGGCACTCACACCCTCAGCGAGTCTACCGATACCGGATGCATCCAAACCCTTAGCCGAAGTGTAATCCCAGTTGGGGGTTGTGCATGAGGTCAACTACCTCGGTGGATTAAAATTTGCTAGATCTACTGCGGTGATTGTAGCAGAGAGAGGCGTTTACTTGGATGTTAATTTGTTGTTTGAGGCAGACTGAGGCACAGTCTTAAGCTTTGTCTGTAAAAGCGAACGCATCATAACAATCCGCATCAAGGCTAATTTCGACAACATCAGCCAGATTTGCGCTCACGTCCCGACAGTGAACAAAGATGACAGCAGCAAGGATGACTTCTATAATCTCATAGAAAGAACATCCGACCAATGCCCCAGCTTCGAAACCAAGATCGTTTTAGGAGACTTCAACGTTAAGCTGGGTAACGAAGAAATCTTTCCTAAAGTCATCGGGGAACAAAGCATACACGATACCACGTCGAGTAATGGATAAGGCTTGTGGACTTTGTCATGGCAAGTAACCTCTCTGTAGCTAGCAAGCGGTTCCCACAGCACAACATCCATAAAGGGATCTGGCGTTGGCGTCTGATGTTGCGATAGACGTCAGATACTTCTCCAGTATTCTTGATGTGCGAACGCTCCGAAAAGCCAATATTGACTCGCAACATTTTCTTGTTGTTGCGAAGGTAAGAATCAGGATATCGAGAGAACAACAGAGTCGAAAAAGAACACCACGGTTTGACGATCTTTGCCGATCGAGTCTCTGTAAGTTCGACGCTTCCTGCGCAAAAAATCGAAAAAGAATGCAGTCGTTGTCAAGAAGCCATCAAAGAAGCCGGCACCACTTAGAAAGAACCAATGGTTTGACGACGAGTGCACATGCAGGAGGCCTACAAAGCAACGCTGCATCGAACAACGAGAGCTGTTCGTGAGCTCTACGAACAGAACACAAGGGAAGATAAACGGCTTCTCAGAAGGAAAAAGAAAGAGCATGAGAAGCGTGCGGTCGAGGAGATGACGAGATGTTATGGCAGAAATGCATGCACCAGCTCATCTGTAAGATATGGTCTGAGGAAAACATGCCCGACGAGTGGATTCTCAGTATCGTTTGCCCGATCCACAAGAAAGGAGATTCCTTTGACTAAGATAACTTTTGGGGAAATAGTCGCCTTAACATCGCGTATAGGATCTTTTTTGCCGTTTTGTGTACCCGCCTGAAGGCTTTGAATAACAATCTGATAGGTCCGTATCAGTGTGGCTTCAGGCCAGGAAAGTCCACAATAGACGAGATCTTCACACTACGGCAGATCCTGCAAAAGATCCAAGAAACGCTAATCGACACCCACCATCTGTTCGTCGATTTCAAGGCACCATATGATAGCGTGCATAGTGACTAGTTACATACATGTCTAGTTTTGACATTCCTGCCAAACTCGTCAGGTTTTGCGAATGACAATGGAGAACTCTCGCTGTACCATCAAGGTCAGTAACGAACTCACCGAAACCTTCAATGACAAAAAAGTTTTCTTCAACATCGTCCTGGAGAAGATCGTGCATAACTCACACGCCAACATCAGAGGCACGATACTCCCGAAGTCCGTACAATTGCTAGCATACGCGGAAGACATTGACGTGATTGGCAGATCTCAGCGAGCCGTCAATGAGGCATTTTTCGGTGAATGAGAGCAAAACGAAGTATATGCTGTCCTCAAGAAAGGACATACAACATCGACGTCTTGGACAGAACGTCACAATGGTCAGCATTAACTTCGAGGTAGTCAAGGACTTCACCTACCTTGGCCCCTGATTAAATTGTACAAATAACATCAGTACCGAGATCAAGCGTAGGATAACTCTTGCCAACCGCTGTTTCTTTGGACTCAAGAGCAAATTGAATAATAGAGCCCTCTATCGAAGAACCAAGTTGACCCGAGATAGACACTGATCATTCCAGTCCTGCTATACGGCGCGTAGGCATGTGTAAGCTAAAAAAATTGAACCACGAACTGTACTCTGTACGGGCTTTACAGCGACATGAGCCTACTCAGACGTCTATACTCAGCTCCGGCCCGAAGAGTATTCGAATCTGTACCTTTGGCCAACGGGCAAAGCAACAGAGAACGCCCGCGTTTAAGGTGGCGCACCCAAGTGGAGAAGGGTGTGCCAAACTAGAAACTGCTGGCCACAGATCGCCCTAATTGGAGAGGCTTGTTGGTTGAGGTCCACGTCCACACCGGACTGTAGCGCCATACAAAGAAGAAGAAGAAGGGTACAAAAGACACGCATGACACACAAAATGACGAGCATTGATGTGAATTTTGTTTAATTCTTGTTTTTTGTCTGTGGATATGTGGGCTATCCTTGTATATTCTCCTGTTTTGAGTCTATTACTAATTAATATAAAAAGGTACATTCAAGACTTTTTCCCTGTCGGGACTACTTAATTCTTTGTTGAGAACATAGGCCACCTAGTGCTATGTGCTTACTTTTGTGAGCGTTACGGTCTAACACTTACACTGTATAAAATATGTATAAATTGACAGAAGGATGCGATTGAAACAAACTTGTTTGCACCATGCAATTGTATCACACATCAGTTCATTTACCGGAACTCTGCATGAGGTTAAAAGTGTACATACTTAATTTATTTTAATTTATTTTCAGCAATTATTTGACAATGGCTAACATTTGTCCGTGATTTTAAAAAGTATATGCTCTAAGTTCTAAAAGTTATCATTCTTTTGCATATACATACATGCAAATGTTTCTAGTTTTGCTAGAACCAGACATCGAGCGCTTGGTAGATCCTGCTTCAACTCATTTAATGCGATTTTTGCGAAGGACTAATATTCAATACTCATCCTTATTATATTATTATTATTATAGTCATACATTATTGTTATTTGTTTATAACAACGATATGATGCGCTTATGTAATTATTCGTATACAAATATCTATATTTTAATTTATCGTCAAGTGTTCACATTAATTTGAAGTCGTCTAATGAATATCCATCAAGACCACGTGATTAGATTTTCAGCTAAAAGCTTTTAAAGTTGTCCATATTGTTATTTATCATGCTGGTCACTCGAATGACGTAAAAGATTAACTACAACATCAATATGAACAATCGAGAGATTTTTATTTACTATATACTATATACTATTTAACTCAAAAGCCGTTTTTCCGCACTTTTTTTTTCAAAATTATATAGAATTGGGAATAAATGAAGATATATTTCGCAATATTAGATCAAACAAAACGTGCATGCACATGTCGTTATAAAATTAAAGTTATGTCTCAGATGGGTAGTGTGCTAGACACAATCATTTTTTTCCGGTTGGTGGAAGCCGTGAGGGATATATTTATATATATATATATGTATTCTTTTTTCAAATACATTTTTCTTACCGCAAGTTGTGTAGGAAATCCGGAAAATTGGGAAATGAGTCTGTGCGTAAGCGTATTTTGTATCTGTCCGAACATACACGTGAACAGCCCTCTTTCATTCTGAAGATTTTTTTCCGGACCAAAAAAAAAGAAAGATATTTCTGTGGGCGGGACATAGTATAAATACAATACTAACTTATAGTAAAGCTATTGGGATTAACGTATTCGTTTGTATTGTTTGGATTGCTTCCCAATAATATAAAACGTGTTCTATGGTGATGGATCGAAGATTTCATTTAACAGTCACATGATGAACATGTATGTATGGTTTAAACAGAGACTTATTAATTTATTGTCTATTTAATACACATTTAATTCATTTTCATATTTACAAAAAATAATTCATTCATTATGCTTAATATGTTATAATCAAGATAGCGGTATGGGAAGAAATGGAACACAAGTGCCAAGAGAATTAAATTTCCAACAACTGTATGAACGAAATAGGATTTTTTCGGCGCCGGTCGTGGAACCATAAGAAAACGTTAATCTTGATCATGATTGGCGAGCGTGCATATCCCGGGATTCTATTTTATTTGGTATGGTATATTTTAGGAAGGTCCAGGCATGGTGTACTGAATTAAATTAGAGAAGATAATACAATGCTTTGAAATATTTTTATTCTGTATTTTAGTAAACCATATTTGAGCTACAAATAATTTGTAGGCTTTTGTCAAGGTTTCTTGAACAAATTAAGTTAGAGTATTATGACGCTTCATTGATGAAGTTAAATATGTGCGCCCGTTATCCGTTATTAACATGTATTGACTCGTAAATTCCTGATTGCAGATATAGAATAATTACAATACATTTTCTTATTGCACTGTGATAATTTGTCATTCAAATTTAATTATTTTGCACTGATTTTTTTCTGTTTAAATGTTCTGCAAGCAATAACATCTCGCGTGGACACTAAAGCGAAAGTAGTAAAAGCATGTGTGGTTTATACCAAAAATATCCCAAAATTCAAAATACAGCAGACACCATTGAATTTAACACAATAAAATTTACAAATTATCCGGCTATATCTAATTATTAGATCAAACATTTAGTAATTTCATATATTAAGTAGGATCAATTAATTTTAAACTGATCCGAATTATAATATATCCTACCTTTTTCACCGGCAGTGGCAACACTGCAGCAGTCGCGCAGTTCGGTTTCCGTAGTGTTATAACACCAACATTTAAGTTCATTGCACTCAGATGCGATTGCGATGAATTTGGTAGATTGGCTTTGTGGACCTGGTTAGATTGGGGAATTGTTCCACAAGTAATATGTGTTTGTTGTGCTGATAGCCCAGCTAGATGTGATTGTGATGATGTTAAAAATGTCCCTAATGATAAAGGTGTAAATAGAGTTGCTGTAGCAGCTGGGTGTAAATTTTGATGATGATGTGTATGCTGATGATGGATTGCTGTAATTGAAGGGTGCTGCAAGCCCGCAGTTGAGTTGCGATGAAGAGCAATTGCTGCAGGACCCGTTGGGGTGGTATGCATTTGGGTAGGGCGGTAACTTTGATTTGAATTTTGTGCAGATGTAGGACATTGCTGATTTTGTGTTATTGGACAATTGACTGCTGCGGACTGTGCAGGACCATAGGCGACGGCCGCTGGATGTTGAAATGGGACTGTAATCATTTTTTGTATAGGTACTCCCCACGGAAGGTACCATGACCCTGGGTGATGTTGCATTTTTTTTTTTCACACACTGATGTTTTTATTATATAATTTTACAGTAAATATTTTAATTACTTTTGGCCGTTATATCACAAGGAAAGTTAATACTTAAACACACAGGTACAATTTTGTTGCTTATATTTTGTAGTTATCTTTCATTTCATTAACATTAACATAAAAAAGGTCAGAGAGTTCCTTTAAAATATACACAAAGAAGCAAATATTACATAAAAAAGAAATGATAGAAGAACCGATTCATTTTCTACATGTTGCTTGGTCGACATATCGAACCACCACACTACTTGAGCAATTCAGAGGTGTATACTTTATTTTTTGTATGATAAGAATAAAGTTCCACTAGACCAACCGCTTAATTGAATCTAATCTGTAGTTCTATATAACATTGTTGTATTATAATGTAATAAACTGTGTGAAACTAATTATAATACCGACTCGGATAAATTATTTTGTGCATTTAGCATTAGTCTCGCAACACATAACTAAGCATACTATCGAACAAAATTTTATGAACATATCAAACAACAAAATCATGGACGCACAAAATAAGCAGGAACATTTACAATAATTAGACTATGTCTATTTGTACTCATACATTTTTCAAATATTTGGCAAGTGTCAAATTTAATATTCATCCGCGCCTTTGGATACTTTTAAATCGAAAGCAAAACGAGTAGCTTGTAAACTAAAATCATATTATGAAATTACGTTGAGCCGACTAATAAGAGTGTATCTTCTTCGGGATGAACAAAGAGACGACAAAATGGCTTTCTATTTTCAACATGAAAATAATGAAAATACATGCATGTTCGTTTTAATGAACTGACCAGGGTAAGAAGAATGTCTAATTTTAATACACCCTTTCTTTGTGCTATTTTATTTGTTTGAGCTCTTTGGCACATAGAATAATACTTAGAAAATTTTAAATACTTGGAAATTCAAACATTTAGAAAGAATTAAAATTTGAATTTGTTTAATTGACATATTTTTGCTTTACCGAAAGTATTTCAATACGATGGCAAATACGTACGCACTATGTATTGTGCGTATACATAAATAAAATATATTTTTTATGCGGATTCATACTCCCTGTAATGTATACACAATAATCATTCAAATGAAAGCGTAGCAAAAATTTGACACTTCAGCGGAATTAGAATTCCAATGCAATTCTATTGTCACTAAGTACTTATTGAAAACAATTATTAAAAGCTTACATTTTGCAGCTTACGAATGTTGCAGTCTGATCTTAGCCTTTACGCCCACTTTACTCTCAGTTGCTTTGACATTGACATACTTTTATATGCACGAATAGTAAATTGTACCTTCATGGTACAGTGTTTAAGTTTTATTACTTCACTATGTTCTTCTGCGATAAAATCTTCCGTAAACCTGTTTCTACCACTAGTATTACGATCTTCGTTTGTTCCTATGCGTATGAACAGTTCGCTTAAATGATTCATAGCAAATGCGGAAGCATTTAATTACTAAAAAAATAAAATAGGAATACTGCTAAATACATTTTGTAACTTAGCGTTATATTATTTACAATATACCAAACTTCTTACCAGAAGAAGCATTAAGACAATCTTTATCATCAAGATGATTCTTACTTTCAAGTTTGGATTACTTTATTTGCTTTACCAAACTTAAATCAGATATGACTGGCCATTATTTATTGTAAATTAACCATTGGAAACACATCTGCTAATAAATTGGAAAGTACCACTAAACAAGATTGTTTTTGAAGAAGAAAATATATAAAATATTATCAAAGTATAATTAATTGAGAGGTGTGAGTCTATGGCAGGTACGTAGATATAATTGTGCCATCCTACCTTTTACACATGTTTAAATCCAGTTAAATAGATAAAATAATATAAGCGATCTGCAATAACCATTCATATTAACTGTACATTTGGACAATTTTGAAATAAAATCATATCTTGGAACACATGCAATATTCCGATTGGAATATGTTTATAATATATGAAAATAAAATTGATGAAAAACATATGTCGACTGAAGTACATTTGATGATTTCTGATATGCAATATAATAGTATTTCAAATATCAAATATGAAATACATATAGTACTTTTATATTTACTCATCATTCAAAATTTTAATAAAAGGAGGGTATTGATATGAAAGAGTGAACTTTAATAATTTAATATGTAGCTCTAATTATATTATCAGCTGATAATATAATTGATGCATAAGTTTGTTTCGTTCGATATGGAAAAAAGTTCGTTACATTTAAGTGTGATTGTGATTTCTACTTTAAAAAATGCTTCGTTGTACTAAAAATAGGGATGATTTTTCTAACCAATTAAAGATTTTGAATTCACTATTAAATTAAATACGCGTACCTACAGTTTCTTATTATTGACTGTCATTGAGCAGGATAAACATTAACAAATTCAAAATGTATTATAAACGGTAGGTTTATCTTTGTACGTCTTAAAAACCAAATATTTGAATAACATCTAAATACTTAATAAATATGTGTATATAATATTTTCCAAGGATACAATTATTAAAGATTTCCACCTGGAATTTGTTATCATAAGACAAAGGCGACTAAAGGTCATTACTGCCACAGGATAAGTTATAACTAAAACAGCACAGAAAGAAAGGATACAGTTTTGCGCGGAAACATTCTAAATTTCTCTGCATGCACTGGTTGTGTTTGTCCCTATGTATATATTCACACATTTGAGGATAATTCTTATGGGTAAACAAATTGTTCGGTTGTGAAAAAACATCTACAAGTCTACGTACGACGTCGTTTCAATTTTATGTTATTATGTTTTTTCTCCGTTTTACATTTGTACGTGCTCCAAGGACATAAAACTATAGCGCCGAGCTTAAAGGTACAAACGCGGTTCTGAAGCAACAACCTTCCAAGCAACATGTCGAAACAAAAAGTTTTCTCTTCACAATTCTCTAACCTTTTATTCAACAATAGGCTATTGTATGTGTACATAACTTTTCACTATGACTTTTTCATAAGACGAAACTATATATTTCTGTTATGAATATTACTAATGGCAATTTATTCAATGTTGCGAAGTAATTGTAAACAATCCACTGGTAGGCGAAAGTCTCAAACATTTTTCCGGTAATTTCTTGAGTGTTGTAAAACTAATGCTATTTACTTCATTATCCTACTAGAATTTTTATGATGTACATGTGCATGTATACATACACACTGAAGTAAACGACAAACGTCCGAATGGTATATCAAAAAGTTACAAATGTGTCTTAACTTCGAAAACAAATAAACGCACTGTTGTTATATTTAATATTAATTATGCCATTCGATTTTTTATTATACAGCTTCAAGTTTGTTTTTTATCAATTATAATTGCAACAGAAGTAGCAATTATTACACATTTATACAATAAAATAAATGCATAGCACCGAACATACATTTATTTACACATTTGTATTACTTTAAGTGATTGTAAACAATTAAAAACAATTAAACATCAAGCGGTAAAAATATAAAACACAAACAAAGTAGAAGCAGACGCTCTGCCGGCCAAACTTAACGCGCTCTACCCAACAGACAACAGCAAACTGAAGCTTCACCCCGGTACACAAACTTAAAGAGTAACACTGTGTTTCCAAAACATAGCTTTATTGTACTGAAAAAAGCTTTCCTCATACCATTACAACCGACGGGAACTTTAGCTTCATTCAAACATTCGCTATCAAAGGGGCTCCCACCCTTCAAAACAAAAACAAAAAAATCACTGTTTTGTAAATTTAAAATTATGAAAACGTGAGCTCTCTAAACTTGTGTAGTGATAAAAAAAGTTCTACTCAACTCAATGGCTATCGGCTTGTATAGGGCTTAAACGTCTTCCTGTGGTATAGACTCTTTTGTTTGAGTACTTGGAATGCACTCAACATCAATGATGTGGCAACAGCTCATTTTCTCTGCACACGTAATGTTCGCACAGTTTGTGGACCACTTCCCTAAGAAATTCATGCATTCAAAACTAAAAGTGGTGAAAGATAAGAGAAGAAAAAACACGATTCCAGTAAGCTAAATTAAAGTTTATATCATACTCTGAACTGCATCTTTTTCAAGGAGTCTGTGCTTAGGGTGGTTTAGGCTTTTTTTTCACATAAAATATCTAATTATATAAAATATTTAGAAGGACAAATATAATTAAAAATGGTAATTTTCGGAATTTGGAAGAAACAAAATTGATTTTACCAAAACGAAACTGTTAGCAAAAAAAAACATGGATATTACGTCGTATTCACATTTCGTATCAGAGATATTAGCATTAGTTGGTAAGGAATATCTGACACTGATGGATGAGATTGGGAATCATTGCTTAGACCGTACTATCAATTATATTTTTTTTATCTAAATCTCTTGTATTTATATTTCTAAGTACATACACAAATATAGTATAGCACGTTGATTAGCACTCTCAAAGCCTACAAGCATACAAATATATCTAAGTATCCGCACATTCCTATTCATTACATGCATAGGGGCTGTAGCTAAGTACACAACTTGCATATTCGTTTTTAAATCTGTTTCTTTTAAAGAGTTTGTTGGCTATGATTTTTTTTTTTTTTTGTTTTTTTGTAAGACACAATTTTATAAAGGGTGATTTTTTAAAAGCTATAGGAAAGTTTTTCAAAGAAAAAACACAAAAAATTCAGAAAATGCATGAAATCTCATTTGAATAGGTCCATATAATTTAATGTTTGAAGATAATTTCATGCAAAAATTTTGCAGACCTTGACTGCGCCTCAAATGGTTCATCCGCTTAGTCCAATTTTGGCATACTCTTTCCAACATTTCGGCCGGTATCTCACGAATAATTGCTTCAATGTTGTCTTCAAGGCAATTAAAGCTGGCTTGTCTGTATAGACATGAGCTGTAACATAGCCCCACGAAAAATAGTCTTAAGGCGTTAAATCGCATCTAGGCGGCCAATTGACCGGTCCCGAGCGTGAAATAAAATGTTCACCCAACTCACCTCTCAATAAGTCCATTGTTGCGCGTGCTGTGTGGGATGTGGTATCGTCTTGTTGAAACCACATGTCATGCAAGTCAAGCTCTTGCATTTTGGCAAAAAAGAAGTTGGATTTCATCTCACGGTAGCGCTCACCATTCACAGTTACGTTACGATTAGCATCATCTTTGAAGAAGTACGGTCCAATGATGCCACCAGTCCATAAACCGCACAAAACTGGCTGATATTCACTCCCAAATTGACAATTCCGTTTATTTACGTACTCATTGAGCCAAAAATGAGCTTCGATTAAACTGACCATAAAATGGAAGAAGTGCGCTATGAACTTTCTTAACAGAGCACGCATTAGGATAAAAAAAATGCAATAATTTGCAAGCATTGTTCGTTTGTAAGACGATTTACGGTTAAATTATAGACCAAACTGAAGATGTTTGACAGTAAAACAAAACACGAAACGTGAGTCAGCTGCCTAAACCAGTGTTGCCAAAGAGATAATAGCTAAAAAATCACCCTTTAAAAATGCATGCAATGCGCCATAGACTACTTCGTTGGGTTTACATTTCAATACTGAATATTGTATAGGAGTTCTTATTTTAAAAAAATGCTCTTTTGTTCAGTGTTTCTTTTATGATTCTTTAGATATTGTTTTTCTCGTAAAATTATGAGATAAGATTAAATTATAAAATTAGCGTTAATTAACTGCTCTCAGAATAAAACGCTACTTTCTATTGAGTTGATTAATATTTTGTATTTTATTAGAATTATAATTTGATTTAAAATCGGATAACGCGATATTTTCACTTTTAATTATTTTACAATTCTTCTGCAATTTTTTGTACCCCTTTTTTATGTTTTGAAAAAATGGCTGGTGTACAGGTTTTACTACCGTTGTTGAACGTTAAGTAATGTACAATGAAACTTTCAAGGAATATAAAAACAGTATTATAGTTAAACTACTTAATTTACCGCTCTTAAAAAACCTTTTTTTATACAAAATAAGTACATTTTAAACAGTTGATGTATGAACAAAACTGGTTCTTGTATCAACGTATTTCCATTAGCTATTTAAGGACTTATTTGAGGGGATATGTACGTATATGTGCGGGCAGTGCATGTTACAAGACTTTTTTTTAATTTTAAACACTAAGGAAATTGCTTATCATTAAGGTTCTCATCGTAAAGGATATGGTGTATGCTCACGTGATGTGAGTGTACTCACAATAATTTGGATTTGTGACTACACGCCCATATTTATACATGAGCGCAACCCTTATAAATTTAATTTGAACTAAAATAAGATTTCTTAAATGCAATAAAATCCCCTAATTTGCGCATACTATTACATAGTTGGACGCGCGTGTGTACTGTGGATAAGCACTTGCTGGGGCCGTTTATTGTTAATATTTTTGTTACGCTTTTTAAAAACAATGAGTAAACATGGCGATGAACAATGATGTGGAGCAGAATAAGGGAACGCTAAGGAGTAAAACATTTCTACACACCTTTTATTACGAATGTACGTTTTCTTATCTACACACATACCATCATAAAATCGGGGCGAAATGAAACGGACACTGTAATATAGAACTTCATTAAGGAAAGGCTTGGCCCGTATATACATACATGTATTGAATATATATTGAGTTCTCACCGTTGAACGATGTCTTCAACAATTTATTAAATAGCACAGCAGTCAAAACATTGATTTTCAATGCAACCTTTTAAGCTTTCTATTAGTTGTAGAAACACTTTTCTTTTCTGATCCATTCAGATAATTTCAATTAATGTTCTACACTAAAGCAATAAAAATAAAAGCACTGACAAGGTCAGAAAATTTGGCAAAGATGGACATTTCGAAAATGGAAAAGGTCTGATCAGACCTACTTATTGACAGAATGGTTAAATGTTTCACATAATGTAAAAACACCGAAAATACCCATTTCAAAAATATATCGTTTAGGTAAGTGTAGTAAGATTTTGGCGGTCATTTTTCTCTCTATGTCTGAACTTTGAAAACACATAAGGAATTAATAACTATGTGGGGCACATTTAAGTATTTAATTTATTTTTTGGACTAGCCACTATTTATATGTTGTCCATTGCTAATGGCGAAGTCGAGAAGCTCTTTTCTAAAGTGTAAAGTGAAAAATAAGTTTATTTACACCGGCGCTAGTGTATTGCACAAGGTGGCGCAAAAAAATAATAAAGAAAGCTACTTAACTTCGCCCTTCGTTATCGACATAGATCTTTCTCCACCACAATAGTACACACAGCATAGTAGTTTTTGTAGAACATAGGTCCAGGTCTGATACGCGTTGTAGTTCCCACATATGTATATTAATAATTAACCGTGACCTGTCTGAAGTCATACCATTCATCTCTCTCTTGTCAGATTTCAACTAACTGGTAAGTGCATTGTTGCCGACAAACAGCTCAATGTTGATTATTTATGCCTAATACAATTAATTGTACAATTAAATAGTATACCCGTAGTATTTATTTTCGTATTGCATCTACTATACATTTGTTATAACGTAATAGTATATTTTCAGTCTCTTCTCATAAAATCTTCGAATATTACAAAAACAGTGACAGTCTTTTAAGTCAATAATTTTTATTTACATACGCCCTAAAAATCTTCTATTATTTATATATATCTAATATTTATTATATATTTATATATTTATTTGCTTTTGTAGAATGCATTTATTTTAAATACTGAGCAGCAGCAACGAAAACGTTAAACTTTCTTGTTAGATATTTCTTCGTAGAATTAAAAACAAAGTAGCAGCGCGTTGTATGCATTTTTTTTTGCAAAATTTATACGAAATTAGCGCTTAAGGGAGGAACAGCTGATGTTAAAATCTTTCAAATCTAAATTTGAAAATCCAACAATTGTTTTTTTACTCGAATTGAAATCGTTGTCTATCGCTATTAATACCTGTTTGGCGGAGAAACATGACATGCAAAATAAGTATATTTTTTAAGTATTTCCTTATATAATAGTTACTTTAATTTGCTACTTACTTTGATAAAATCTGAAGGAATCAAACTATTCCTTATTTCTTTGGCTCAAGTATATCTATATAATAGTTCCCATATTCCTCAGGATATTCCTTACATCTTGTAAAACTAAAAGATGTATCTAATACATGGAACCAAAAATATCCGACTTTTTGTTTTAATTAATTGCATCTGCCATTAACAACATTTCAAGCAATGTCTATATTACATAATTACGTTTACCAAAAAATTAGCCAAGAATTTAGAAGACTATGTAGTCTGAATATATTTGTCAAGGAAAACCATTTGTTTGGAATACATATACAAAGAACAAAAGACACTGAAATATTCGGTGGGTACTGTATTGACGTAGCTTTAGTCGTGCATACAGTTTAAAAATACTTTTTATTTTAGCTCATTTGTTGTTGTTTGGAATAGCAACCGGCATGTAATTACAAAAAGAAATACTGGGACAGTGGAAAAGGAGCCTATTCCTTGAATCGAAATGATTGACAGCGTTCTTAGTCTCGGCAGTCATTTGAAAGATATTTATTTTTGTGTTCAGTGTATTTGTACGATGTTTACATAAGATGTGCAATACATGCATGTACATTGACTTATTAAAGGGGATGTGATTTTTCCACATCCCGTAGTAGAAACAATAATCTTTCATGCTTACATTTCTGCTCACGTTTAGTTGCATATGTGCATAGATTAAAGGAACATAAGATTCGAATTTTAAAATAAACAAGTGTGAAGTATGTAATATGTACATATATGTATATCTTAAATATGATAGTGTGGTAATCTTAGGTCTCAGACGCTGCATTTGATAATACTAGCGGTAATCAAATGTATTATTTTTATTGACTTCGAGGTTAACAAAAAGTGTTCTATACTTCGTTACGCAGTTAAGATGCTAAAAAACTAAACACATATACATTCATTCATTTACTGTCTAGAATTAAAAATAGCGCAATCGGTTCCTGGTATGGAGTTGCAGATCCCCTCCGGACAGTAGCGCAAAACGAAAAAATAAAGTAACACAACTATCAACATATTGAAAGATGTTTTATCAAATAATATGACGTCTGACAAATTTTGAAATATGATGTGTATCAACCAAACAAATTAAAAACAGAACAAATCCACTTATTAAATTTTTCTTGGTAATGATAAGTTAAAAAACAAGAACACGTACAATCAGGTATTACTGTCCTATAACTGCCTAAGTCAAGCTGGATGGCGTAAAAAACAAAGTTAGTTTCATTTTAGAATCCCTGTAAATTTAGAATTAAAGGATATATTGCCACCGGTCAAATGCGAATACGCACTTCAAGAACAGTCGTGATGAACTAGAGAATCGATAGCACAGACATGTGCTGACTACTTTGCAATTATGTTGTTAATCGTAAAAATTATTTTTCAGTGATGAGGAATTGGTGAATATATTACAATGAATTTATTGTTAAAATTTCGTTTTGCCTACATATTATATATACGTATGTGCATATACATGTAATGTTTGCATAGTATAAAAATAGTATTTTATAATGGTTTTGTAAAAGCTCAACAGTATATTAATATTACAATGGAAACACTCCAAAATTTCATATTATTTAGTAAAATTGCAACGACGACAAAATCCTGTGCTGCAGAGTCAAGTTCCTCATTTAGAAAGGATACAAAATAAAACAGTATCGAACAACTCAACCCCTCCACCACAATTGTGTTCAGGTTAATGGTAGCTTTTAGTGCTTGCAAAGTAATTGCATTAGAATAACATCAACTATGGAGGAACGTAGGAGTCCGATAATATACTACTGCACATTTTTAATCAAGCTGCACTTAGTTTCTATTTGCAGTTGGTAGCTACTGAAACCAGACAACTTTGAAAATTTTAATAAAAAACTAGATAATTGTGAATTTTGTGTGCTGATGTTTGATTGCATAAAAATAAATCCTGAATTTGGCTACGAACTGCTGTCTATCTTTTTCAAGCCCTGTACGACTACTTCCTTTCAAGATTAAAGAAATACCGGGGGTAACAAATGTGGCGTTTTATTTATACTACTTCGTACAGGGCTTAAAAAAGATTGATAGATCGTAGAGGGGCAGGGCCCAGCTGCTTGCAACCACTCGTGTTGTACGTGCTATCGTTCTCTCACCATTTGAAAGGACCCATAGATTTATGATGACTCTAAACGGCCAACTTTGAAAAGGTTAGAAAAAAGAACTACTATTTGAGTATTGTCAGACTCGAAAGACGAGATCTTGGTAGTTGAAGTTTATCTAATGATACACACATATACATATGTACATTAAAATTAGTTGAAACTGACTCTCATATTAAAAAAAATCATTTTTTTTTCTTTATTAGCGTGAAACAAATAAAACACTCAATTTTATTACGAATGCCTAAGTAAACACAAGATGTTCAGTAAATAGAATAGCAATAGTGATTTCAGTGCGAGAACCACTTTTGTTTTAATAGATATAGATACAGTACACAAATATTGTACTCCTACACGTGCATATATAGGTACCAAATTATCCAGAGGAGCATATTTATGTATTGTTAGAAATTTTCTTGAAATTTCTTAAATTGTATGCCAATGGATGTGGTGCGGCTATTTTTTATTACCTCAAATAATTGTAGATCGTTTTGGATTAGGAAACCTTGGAAGATAAATTAAAATACATTTTTGCATTCCTTGATACACACATATACTGTATAAGTCAAGTCGAATATGTTTAAGAAAATAAGTCAAATGCGATTACATTACGAAATATAACTTTCTTTTAAAGGAGCGGTTATCAAATGTGCTATATTTGCCTTTATGGTTAATGTTTTATATATCGTTACGTAGTGAAGATGCAAACGAATCAAGTACATATACATTCATTCATTTATGGCCTAGAATGATTAAAAATAGCACAATCGGTTGCTAGTATGGGGTTGCAGATCCTCTCCGGGCAGTAGCGCAAAACAAAGAAATAAAAAGATGTTTTATCAAATGATATAACTTCTGACAAATTTGAAATATGATGTGTGTCAACTGAACAATTTAGGTATAAACAAATTAAAAACAGAACAAATCGACTAATTTAATTTTTCACATTGTGGTTTCTGCACCACAGTCATGTGATTGTCTTATAATCAAAAAACGTTTGCGTGAGAGCAACGACAAAAAAATCAATACCGACAGCATACAAAATGATCAACCAATGCTTTCGTATACTGAACTTAGCTTAAAAATACACCGTCGCGATACTGGTAAGAAAGTAAATGTATTAATAATGGGTATTGAAATATAATATTAATTCAAGGTATTATAAATATAATTCATCCATCTACCAGGTTTTTTTACAAAGTCCACATATATCCATCTGTGATATACACATATTTATTTTAATTCTAGTTGGAAAACCTTCATAATTCATCTGACTTCTAATGAAAAACCTAATAGGTTCGTAACTGTAAAGCGCGGCGCTATAAAAACTCGGAAGAAGAAATTAATTGGCAATTTTCTTACTCAGGAGAGTGCAGAATATGTGTCCTGCGATGTACATGTAGTGTGGGTACTGTGATACAATTCTAATAGAATTACTTTGTAAAAGCAAATGGTCTTATTACTAAGAGACTGGGTGATGTGAATAATGATAGATAAAATATTGAGTTTCGTAAAGCCTTTTAGATGTCTAGCAGATAATTCGTTTTGTCCAGAGAAGCAAAATATTTTAGCAAAGAAAACAGAAACCGCAACTTTATAACATACGAAAGGCTTAAAACAAGAGAATCCAATCTTCACATATATACCTTGTACATATATAGATACATTATATGTAATAGAATTTAAAGTAATAATAATATAATATGAGTGGCGCTACAGTTCGTAGGGGCCAAGGCCTAGCTTCTCAGCAACAACCCGTTTTGTGCGTGATCTTCAATTTCAAATACACGTATGTATACTGGATATCAAAGTGCAGATTTGTATTCTAAAAGTTCTGCGTTTTTTGGAGAAGTTCCAAATTTGAACATTTCAGCAAGAATAAAGTACTTAATTACGGAAGTATATACAATATACGAACATTTTGCATTAGAAAAAAACACCTTAAAATCAAACAGGGCAAGAAATGTATTGTATATGAACTGGTGCTTGTGGATAAAAATACACAATATATAAACTAAAATAGTAGATCATAATAAACCAAATTCAATCAGCAATATAATGAGTTGGACATTATATGTGGAATAGAAGCTCTTAGAAACACGATCTACATAGTACCTCGAATCGGTGAAGAAATATCTACCTAAAATATTTGAAAGTCATTAAATGTATTGAAACACATATGTATATGCAAGTTATCCTTATCAATCCATTTACTTAACATTACATAAATAAGATCTATTTATAAATATAATTTAAGCATTTATTTGAAGTAATTTCAAATTCACCCTATCTCAAGTGTATGTGTCTCCAATAGGCAGCAGAACACATGCTACCTCCACAAATCTCACTGTATATTTTTTTTCATTATTTTGGCATTTAGACACAACCGTTCTGGCAAATGATCAAAACAATTTACAACATTTTGTTTTGAATTCGAGCAATATCTTTAACTTATACATTACCGGGCCAAAAAACTTACTGATGTCTAAAAACACATTTGTTTAGAGTTATTCATTTAACGATTAATTATAAGTTTAATATACGATTATTGTTAGGTTTATTGCCTATTTGAACTCAACCGTGAACAGAAATATTGAATTGAAAGTATCATGTTGTTTAACTTATGTTGAAATTAATAATAATATATATACATGTAAATAAAAAAATATTTTGTTTTGTCCTTTACAGACTCTTAAATAGTAACATATAGACCACCAATGTCTTTGGCAATTTTGTTTAGAATTTTGTGGAAAAGGTTTCGGTGTCAATTTAAAGCAAACGTACGCCTAATTTCACAGCGGTGGTTTAAAATTAAGTTCAACTGAAACTTTTAAAATTCTAGTTTATCTTTTCCGGATTCCCAGTCAAATCTTAACTTCGGTTCAGTTGTGATAACCGTGAAACCGAATAAATTGCTGAACTAAAGTTTTAACCAAAAGTGAAGTTTGAACGAGCATTGTAAAACTGGACATAACAAAATTTGCACACAATAAAACTGCACTGGGACTTTATCACTTTGTTGAAGTTGTATACGCACTTGTTATTTATCCTCCACTGATCACAATGTGTGAATTGGAGAAAATCTTTATGCTTGGAAATATAATTAGAAAATATCATTGGAAAAATTGTATTTAAGTTGTATTCAAATCTTGAGATTTAGTGCGTTTGTTTCAATGAATAGTATTACATTAGCATAGTTTTAGTAGAATATTAATCCAAGCTTGCTGGATATTTTCGAGCCTCTCTCAACATCAGCCCACCAAATTTCTATAAAATTTAGGTCGGAACATGGAGCCGCCTGAAGTGTATTTTTTCAGTTAAGTCTCTTTTTGAACTTTCGAACCCGTTGGAACGACGAAGAAGAAGTCGGTGACTATTCAGAGAGCAGCGAGCTTGCCAGCAACTTCCTCTGAGCAATTTGTAGTCAACGCCTCTTCCGTTAGAGGTCAAAGGCGGTGATTGCGACCAAGCTCCCAGTGCATGACCCTCATAAGCGACGTACTAATGCTATAGAAACCATTAGAAAAAAACCGACAATGGCATCCACCCTGTCGGCATGGAAGGTCATCGCTTTGGGTGAACACTTCGAGAATCACATAGACGTAGACACCCTTCGAGACGACAAGACCCTTATTTTGCTGCGCGAAAGGGATCTCAAGGTTCACGTGTGTATTTCCCTCAGAAAACTAGACGCCTGTCAGCAAAGAGCGACAAACCAAAGTTAACTTCTTGTGAAGACAATAACTACGGAAATTGATTACTTTCGAAAGGAGTTTCAAACATTCAGTAATGTTTGGAGCAACAACACTGAGAGAGCATTTACTTCTGCTATACAAACAAATTGATACTCTGGAGCGAACGGAGGTCTCAGCTGATACTGTCCTCTTCGGCGTTCCTGAGTGCAGTGACGAAAATCTCACCCACCTCAGCAATCAGCTGTGTTTTTCCATTGGATGCAGATCTCCACAACCAATCGCTACAACCCACCATCTTCTTAAGATCCACACAAATAAAACCACTAATGACAAATGGCTAGAAGGCACCACCTGCCTTAAAACAAAAGAAATCTGGCCATCACTTAACCTAAAACGGTCACTCAGTCCACTTAGTCTACTCAGCAAGCCCTCATTAAGGACCCTCATTGGAGTCATAACCGGGTACTGTGCAAATCGCACCCATATAATGATTTTTTCAGAAGCTGCATGGATGAAGAGGAGGAAGAAAACACTCATCACCTTCTGTGCTCCTGTAGTTGTCTTGCTAGTCGTAGTTTCCTAGACCTAGGAGCCTACTACTTCAGCGGCCGTAACGAGCTAAATAGTGCCAGCATGGCCCAACTAAATCGCTTCATTAGTAGCACCAACCGGTTCCAATGTTAGGAGAAGTCAATCTGCGTGGTATCACATTGGGCCTACCCTGGCCTAAGTGTGACTGCTCTTCAGCAGTCAGCCACTACAACCTAACCTAACCTAGTCTGTGTAATTCTCTACCAGCGCATTTGAGGGATCACTAGGGCGAACAGATTCAAAACCTCTGTCTCTTCTAGCGCACACCGCACAGTCTGGGGTAGTTCGGACTGAAATGACAGAGGTAATAATATCTGTAAATTGGTTGTAGTGGTGGTTCACAATCTAATTAGCACTGAGTGCGGATTCCATGCCACCGCTCTATATAATTGAGTGTTATAATTGCAGCGAGTGCCAGGCATTTTAAAAGAAATACAGTAAGGTCTGCTTCTCATCATTGTTGTTACTGCGTTACAGTATGACCTTTGTGGGATACCTAGTTTTTCGACATGAATTCCTATCGTTAATTCTGGGTCGAAGAAGTAGGCGGAAGTAGGATCTCGTCTTAAGCTGTGACTCCACATTATTATATTAGGTCATTGATAAGTTAATTAAGCTAGGTTTAAGTATTTTTGTTTAGCAAGTAAGTAATCATTTAAATAAAAACAAAATTACATGAAAAAAAGTTTCTGTTTTTCCTTTCTTGGTAGTTCAATATTTATCATTTGGTTTGTTTTTTTTTTTTGTTGTACGCTGCGTTACATAATTTTATTTCAATTGCAGAATGATCAAGAACTACGATATTTTTACGGTGAGAACCGCCGGGAATGGCCGTACTTTGAGGAGGTGTTTAAGGCAACGATAATGGAAGGAAGTTTCAGCTACAAAGAGAACGTTGTGCTAAGAGATCTAACCAATGGATATGTGACAAGCTTGACATCCAAACTGGGATTTAGGTTGTTTCATGAGTGGCAGGAAGAGAAACACATTAATCCAGGAGCCGACTTAATTCACTTTGCTAATTTTCTTACCAAGCAAGTTCTTGACGTAACACCCAAGTTATCAAAGCCGTCTGCTGATATCATGAAGAGCCAAGATTTTCCAAACCTGGATAATGTGACAAGGACTATCGCCCATTGTCTCAACGCGACCAATTACGGCAATAACGGTAGAAGAAAGAGTGGTTTTTGCGAAGGAGAAGTCAATTTGTTTTACATGCCTGACTCGAAACATGACTGGCCAATGTGCACCAAGAAAAGGAACCGAGCAAAAACACGTATTCATTCCTCTCGTATAGTGAATGATCCTTTATCCGGGCCCTTCGTTCAAGGAAAACATAAATGAGCCTGACCTCCAAACTAGGTGTTGTACGTAAGGTTAACACCCTCACAACGGTAAAACCCAACAAAATTCTGCCTGATTTGCGCTCACTTCCCGACAGAGAACAATGATGACAGCAGCAAGGATGACTTTTATGATCTCCTAAAAATAACATCCGACCAATGCCCCAGCTTCGAAACCAAGATCGTTCTAGGAAACTTCAATTCTAAGCTAGGTAACGAAGACATCTTTCCTAAAGTCATCGGAGAACACAGCCTACAGACACCACGTCCGGTAACGGATTAAGGCTGATAGACTTTGTCACAACAAACTGGAACACAGCCCACAGACACCACGTCCGGTGACGGATTAAGGCTGGTAGACTTTGTCATGGGGCGTAACCTGTCTGTAGCTAGCACGTGGTTCCCACACCCCATAAAAGGACCTGGCGGCCCCAGATCAATCAACCGTCAACCTGATTGATCACGTTGCGATCGACGTCAGACACTCTTCCAGTATTATTGATATCCGAACGTTCCGATGAGCCAATGTTGACTTGGACCGTTTCTTGTTTTAGCGAAGGTAAGAATCAGGATATCGAGAGAACGGAGTCCAGAAAGAACACCAAGGTTTGACGATCTTTGCCGATCGAGTCTCCCAGAAAGTTTCTCTGTAAGTTCGACGCTTCCTGCGCATACCATCGAAAATAATGGAGTCATTGTCAGAGCTGTTCGTGAGCTCTACGAATAGAGCATAACGGAAGATAACCGGCTTCTCGGAAGGAAAAAGAAAGAGCATGAGAAGCGCGAGTTACGTTCCACAACATTGGCAACATTGTTGCTTAGTAGTTTTGTCATTCTGTTTAGTCCCCCATTTGTTTAGGTTTTTATGATAGCGTCCTTTTCTATTTCTTCTCCACCTGTCCCCAGAGTAATATAACTCGCGCGGTCGAGGAGATGAAGAGCTGTTATGGCAGGAATGACGTCCGAAAGTTTAACCAAAGCGTGAATATAAAATTCGGACAGTAGCCTTTCGGTATCGTGCAAAACTCACACGCCAACACTACAGGCACGACTTTCCAGAAGTCGGTACACCTGCATAAGAGACAATTGAGTAATAGAGCCCGCTCGATGGACCAAGTTGACTCTATATATGACACTGACCTTACCAGTCCTCATATACGGCGCTGAGACATGCTAAATCTCAAAAGCGGATGAAGAAGTCCTTGGTCTGTTCGAGAGAAAAGTTCTGCGTGAGACATTTCTGTTTCTGTTCACGGGTTCTGGAAAAGAAGATTCAACCACCCCCCCAACGCCTACGGTGGCTGGGCCATGTAGAGCGTATAGATAACTCAGATACGGTCCGAAGAATCTTCGAATACGAACATGTGGCGTAACGCAACAGAGGACGCCCGCGTTTAAGGTGGCACATCCAAGTGGAGAAGGATCTCAACCAACATGGTGCACGAAACTGGAAACAGCAGACCAAAGGTAACGCCAGTTGGACAGGCTTGTTGATTGAGGCTAAGGTTCACCCCGGAGCGCCATACAAAGAAGAAGAAGAAACTACGGGCGAGACAAGTTATTCGTAGACACGGTCGCATTCCTCGACGATGCTTCCTCATTGACCATGCTCGAGAAAGACCTGTTTGATGAGCTTGAACTGGAAGGAGGTCCATAGTATATTTAGCTGCAGTGGACAAGCAGCTTTGTGCGACAAGAGAATTATTTGCGAACTACATTATCTGTCTCAGGAGTCGGCAAAAAAAAGCAACATATTTAAAAAAAACGTTTACACAATGAAGGATTTGGATCTTCTTAAAGTTGAAGAACGTGGTGGCCCGTGGCGTTGTGGGTATGTGCGTCGACCCCAACCTCGTCGTCGTAGGTTCGATTCCAGCTCTGAGCGCCACAAATAATTTTTCACGACCCCACCTCTTTCGAGTTACTGACAATGCTCAAAGAGTATTTCCTGTCTAGAAAAAGCTTCTCAAATCTGGCCGTTCGGATTCGGCGTAAAACTGTAGGTCCCTTCCACTCGTGTGAGAACAACGCACGCACAACACAAGTGTTTGCTGAGAAGCTAGGCCCTGGCCCTCAATGGGCTGTAGCGCCACCCATATTATATTATTATCAAGTTGAAGAACTGGTACGCCTACCTTAGTGGTGTGCCCTTGATCGATCTTATTAACCTTAAGCCGAAGATATTGATCGGCTCCTCCTAGGTCGTGGTCAGCGTCACGGGGAGGACGGAGAGACTTAAGTATATACTTCAAAAGTATAAAAGGGGAGGAGGAACTACATGAGCTTGTGAAGTCAATTTACCACGATCTAGGGAAGACAGTCGAGTAAGGGACATTATGGAGCGTTCCATTAAACTGGTCGATCAACAATACCAGATTAGCCGCCTGGGGGAAGCCCCGGTCTTAGTGGCCAACACGGATATGAGTTCCATCTTGCTGGCCATTCAAGCACAGATGGCCCAGATCCGAAAGAGTCTCGTTAAACAAGGGAGCGTACAGCTCGACTTGAACAACGTTTCAACTCGAGTGGACTTTATCTGCTCGGAGGTGTTTGACGAACAAACGCAACAGTCAATATAACCTTAAGATCCTCGTGGGTATTATATATTCACTAAGGGGGACAATTAGAAAACTCACCTTCGGCCATCTATTAAGAGATCACAACCCTGGTGTGATAATGGTTAGCGAAATTAAGCTCAACAAAATGCACAAGCTCAGGTATAGTAATTATATTATAATTCCGAGAGATCGCACCCACCATGGAGCGGAGAAGCTCTTCAAATTAAAAAAAACATTTCCCATAACATCATGTATAGCAATGAAGATCCGCAGATCCAGATAATTCAAATCTCGATCATCTCGAAGCCTCCGACTGGTCTCGGAAGAAAACGATTTTAACTCTAGGCATAGAGAAATGGGGTTTTATAGAAGGTCAATATACTATACGGGCTGTACAGCGGCATGCACCTAGTTAAGCGTCTTCGGATCCAACGCTTAAGATGGCTAGGTCTTGTAGAGCGGATGGACACCACAGCTCCGGCCCGAAGAGCCATTGGGACAGCGCAACAGAGGACGTCCTCGCACTAGATGGCGCACACAAGTGGAAAAGGACCTCAACCAACTTGGTGTGCGCAACTGGAGGCAGCTGGCGAAAGATCGTGCTGGCTGGAGAGGCATGTTGGTTGAGGCCCAGGTCCACCCCGGACTGTAGCGCCAATCAAAGAAGAAGATAGAGAAATGGGAATATAAATTGCAGCCGGGGAAATGCCTTAAACAACTGATTGAGTGAGCAAGATGAGTTGAGGGCGATAGAGTACCATAGTAATCATCGTGGTTTTTCAGTGGTTATCCAGATCCCGAAAGAGTTGATAGAACTGGAGGAATATGTCCAGAAAAGGCTTGCTGGCCACGTTTTTCCAGGACTTTTTTCGACTAAACTCCGGTTGAGTGCGATCAATCCACCAAAAAACAGAAAACTTATGAACGAAGAGGTTGACGGTTACCTCAGACATGTAACGTACAATGGACAAGACAATTCCGAAGGCAGTGCACTCCGATTACATTGATGCTAATCGGAATACCACCATCGACGCACTTCACGTGCATAAAAGTAGACTGCTGTCAAGACTTAAACTTAATAGTTTCAACGACGAATATATGGCAAACAATGCCGTTACCAATAATGGAAACCGTATAGTGATTTCCCAAGATCTCCAGGACCCTCAAAATAATGAAGAACAACAAATCAGCTAGGCTGGTATTCCAAACATTGTGCTTTGTCGTCTCTCTCCGGCAGCAATCGACCATTGCACTACCCCGTTTAGCAACGCGCTCAGTAATACATATTATCCGGAACATTGGAAGACAGCTGTAGTGCAATCCAGTTTGGTTTTAGGACGGGGCATGACAACATACATACCGCGTCAAAACTGGTGCCCGGTGGAACAAAACTAAGAAACAGTGTACGGGTGCTTGTCTGATCGACTTAAATAAGGCGTTCGACACCGTTTGGTTAGAAGCCTTTCCTTAAACTCTTCAAACTTGGCTTACATAGAAGGTTCGTCGTAAAAAGTAGCGGCGTAACTTTTACCATATCAACAATAGTCTAGAACAGGGGATGTCGGGTTGAGCGTATGCCGATGCCGATGAACTAGTGGAGTACAAATCCGGTCTTAAGGTAGAAGTCATAAAAAGCTTGTTGCAACGTCACTGCGACGACACTTTGACTGTTGTAACGACTATTCTTTTCCATACCCCACTTGTCATGTTATAGGTAAACCTGACCCCACAGTAGAACACCGAAGGACATCGAAAATATTTTACAAATTATATTTTACCTCTGTTCGCATCGTCATCAATACTGCCGACGTTCCAACGTAAATTGGAATATGATAACCGAAGTGATCAGCACATTTATAACAAAAAGTAGGTTTCATGTTAGGTTAAGCAAAATTGTAAATTTAGTCTTAAGACCTCATTCGTGAAATAAAGACATTCTTTTTAAAAGGTACTTAGTCTTAAATCACTAAGAACGTAATTCGCGTAAACTGGAAGAAGTTCGGCATAATTAACCCACAGGGTCAGCCGTTAGCCATGAAAAGTGTAGTAAGATATCTTGGTATTTCATCAGATCATTTTCTGTATTTTGACGAACATATAGAAAATGCTCTGACCAATGCTAGAAAAGCCTTTGCTGTGGCAAGTAGGCTGTTTTACAGCAGCCAACTTGATACCAGGGTCGAGGTAATCTGCTACATGCCCCTCATAAGGCCAGTCATGGTGTATGGTTGTCTCCTGTGGTTCAAAGTGAGTCCTTCTCAGATGAAAAAGATGAAGGGGTTCGAGAGACGGTGTCTTAGGACTTGTCTCAGGTTGTATCGAACACCCGAGTCTCAGTACAAGAAGTACTATCCTAATGAGGTCTTGTATAACAGAGCAAACGTAAAAAGAATAGACAATTTTATAATTTAATTAATAAGAAGTCACATTCCAGAAATATGACTTCTACCAAAAGTGTGATCTTCGGGGCTTATGACCCCAATTATATGTATCATGAAAAGGTGCGGCACAACGGCTTTGTTCCACCACCACGGAAGGATGTCCTGTAATCTACCACGCGGTACTACGAACAGTTGACAGGCGACTCCTCTACGAATCGGATGGCGTCCGCGAACACGAGGATCTCTTCCGGTTCAGTTGAGCGCTACCTGCTCGGGACAGTAGAGAGAGTAATAAGAAGCGGCACTTCTTTTGGTGGTTATACCAGAACTAGTCTCCGCCTTCGACAAAAATGATACTTTTTGTAGTTGGTTTAACAGCAAACTTACTTAATTGTAAGGTAGATTTAAGAAAACAAATAAGAAAAAACATGTACACAAGGGCATGTGTATTATATATTTTACGCATATAAATAGCACACATGCCCTTGTGTACACATCCTTAATGTTACGCAAATATACTTAGTTAGGCTATGTTTTCTAAGTTACGTCGATTAGATTAGTTCAGAGTACCCATAAGGTAGTATTACGAACTTGAATTGTTAGATACTAAGATATATTTTAGTCATTTTAGTTTCATTCTAGAAGATAAATTAAAAAAAAATTAAAAAAGATGAAATGAATTGGCATTGAATTTACATTAGTATGTCTTCTAACGTTTTACTTTGGACACCTCAGGCAATCCAGTTTCAAATAAGTCCCCTTCACTACATACAGGGGGTAGTTCTACATTTACTAGTGGGAACAAGATTAATAAAACATCGGGGACTCAATCAGGAACTCCCATAAAACCGACTCGGCAAATAAAAATTTCCTTGACGGAAGAGGAGAAGGATATCCTTCTCTATTCCCCAGCCAAGCATACTTCGAATGAAGCTGCCAAGAAGCCAGTAGACGTCAGTTTTGATAAACATATAATTGATTATGACTCCTGCTCTGTTGCCAGCTTCTCCAGTAACTGCACTGATAAAAAGCTGCAAGCAAACGCTCTTCAGCACTAAGAACCAAATGGAAAGGGATGTCAAGGACATGCAAAGCTACCTAAAAGAATACTGTGCAAGGGATGAAGATATACTTTGGAGGTTCATACCAGGATATTAATCGTGGATGGGTGGAGCTTGGAAACGGCTTTTTTTTAGAGAAATCTGATAAATTATTGAATTATAAACTAGTTATTAATCTGATAAGTGGTGGACCGTGGCGTTGTGGGTATGTGCGTCGACCTCAACCTCGACGTCGTAGGTTCGATTCCTGTTCTGTGCGACGAAAACAATTTTCACGACCCCACCTCTTTCAAGTTACTGACAATGCTCAAAGAGTACATCCTGTCTAGAAAAAGCTTCTCAAACAAAGCCGTTCGGATTCGGCATAAAACTGCACGCACAACACGAGTGATTGCTGAGAAGCTAGGCCCTGGCCCCCTACGGGCTGTCGCGCCACCCATATTATTATATTATATTAATCTGTTAAAAAATATCATTTTGAGAATGCATACGTAAAGACAACCTTTTCTTTCAGAAAATAAAATTGAAATTGATACTAAGGAGTCCTGATTTTCCTTTGTTTGGAGTTTAATATTTATCATTTGGTTTGGTAGTAATGCCTATTTTGACATATGGCGGTGTAGTTTGTTGGCAGGCCTGCCTAAAAGTCTCCAGCCTAAAGCTGTTGACAAGAATACAGAGACTACAATACTTAGGTGAGACCGGAGCAATCTCCACTTTTCCTACATTGGCCTAAAAGCTCTCCTGGATATTCTTACTCTCGACCTCTATATGCAGAAATCCACTGCAAAAATTGCTATTAGGATTACCCAACCCAAAAGCTAGCACGTAAGTCCGAACGGTTATGCTAGTATCATTGGTAGATTACAATTAGAACATACTGTAAGTGACAACTCTCTCCTCTCCCTTGGAGGGAGCTACACCCTTTCGATATTTATATATCAATTATGCTGTAAAAAAACGTTCAGCAATCTGTTAGAATCAAATTCGGTAGATGAAATAAGGAAATAAAGACCCAATAAAGATATTATCTCCCTACAAGAGATGAGTGGAACTGAAACGAACCCATCAATAACTCGAATTACCTCCTTGTTTACACAGATGGATAATGGAAAAGGAGTGGGCATCTTTGCCGAATATGTAAACATAGATTGTTCGATCAGACTACCTGATTAAGGAAGTGTTTTTCAGGCGCAGGTCCTGGGGGTCAAGGCCAGCATGATACCAATGTTGGAAATATCTCACCAAGAGATTGAGGATACTTCCCACTACCTTTGTCATTTTCCCAGTCTCTGCATACGGAGACAGAGAAAACTGGGAGATGTCTTCTTTCAAAATCTCAAAGACTGTCAAGAATCTGTCAAGACTACCGGATGGCTGGAAGAAACAGCACAACGTCTGTATATTCGGAAGGTCCCGTAAGAACGAGTTGGACGATGGAAGTCATTCATCCCCATGGACATCACAAAGGGTCAAACCGGACCTAAGTGAGATGTCCACTCACAGACCTAACCTAACGTAAGAAATATATTATTCTATGAGAATATTATGGATTTCTGCCCGAACCTAACAATTTGGTCATTGTAACCGACGTTGTAATCGGCTTTGACTGTATATAAGAAAGATTACATTTTATACATATAGGAGAATGATAGCATATGCGTTCTGTAAAGATTGATTTAAATTGCATGTACATACCAAAACTCACCAAAAACAATCAGAATCAATCCGATTTGTTGTAAATCCTTAACCTCTGAATGTTCATCAATCATGCCCATCTGATCAGCAATTATTTCTGCTCGTGATTTGTCCAATTGGAATGTTATTGTGACCTTAATCAAAAAAACCAACTGTAATTCAAAATCGCGTCTGCTTGTTACATTTTATTGAAGTCTTTCGAGTCGCAGAATCATTCATTTAAGGTCTGCAATTTATAGATACTTCGTTCAAAAAATGTCGACGCAAAAATTAAACAACTAAAATTAAAAATAATGTTGAATATCGATAGCGGTAATCGATATTAAGTTCTTTAATTTAATTGAGCACGCGTAGTTCGTTCCCGTTATTTTTTGACTTATGGAGGTTCGAATATAATTACAAAATTCCACGGCAAAGATGGTTTCAGATTATGCCTGAAAATTAATCATTTCTGAAAGTAAGGTACATGAATGAATTAACAACTGGAAATCAATCAGAATTGAAAGATAAAGAAAACAAATTGTGCTCTCTCTCTTTTTAAAGCGTTTATTTATGTTGTTTCTTTATTGTTTGTATATAACAAATATACTTCTTCTTTAAATGTGTGTTCTATTTATGTTTTTAAAGACAGCTCAAGTGTTTATTTTCTTCTCTTCATCAAATCAGAAATAAATATTTGTATATAGATTTACTCAGGCTATCAATCTTAAATTATGTTGATTGCTTATCATAATAGGTATGGGTGTCGACTTCCACCCGTGTGGAAAAAGCCTCTCAAATTTTACTCCTCTAAGAACAATAGAACAGGACGAATGGTGGCCCATTTTTACATTCGACTTTTTTATTATTACAACAATCTTCCAAAAAATACTTTTAGTAAGAAGTCGTCAACATAACGTTCAAGATGTCAATAAAACTGCAGTTATCTTTTCTTTCGAATTTAAATAGGACTAATTAAGACATGTGACATACATGCTAAGCGTGTTTTTATGACTACTCAGTACACAAATCAGTAAGATCCAACCTCCATGTCGTAGGTTCGGTTCCTGCTTTGTGCGACAGAAATAATTTACACGGCCCACCTCTTTCGAGTCGCTGACAATGCTCAAGGAGTATTTCCTGTCTAGAAAAAACTTCTCAAAGTTGGCCATTCGGAGTCAGCATAAAATTGATTGATGATTAAAACTAGTTGGACGTACAGACTTTCTAATGCTAACTTACTGTACTAGGCGAGCACTGTAAGCTTAACTTAATCTTAAACTATGTCTTTCGATTTAAACTTAAACTTAAATTCCATATGTTAAAATAATTCTGTTTGACAGAACAGACAATAGTAATCTACAACATGATTTTTTGAATCGCGTACGGAGCAAAGTCAAATTTTCTTACATAGGAGATCAATCCAATCTTAAATGTGAATTAAAGTTCATCGCACTATAGTCTTCGGTAGTGTCCATAAAATGTTGTACTAACGCAGGTGTATGTTTTGTGAATTGTGTAGTTGATCCGTAGTCTCACTTTTAATAACCTTATACTTCGTGATAGTATCTTAAAACAACGAAAATAAGGCCGTATTAGCTTAACCACTGATGCCCTGAAGAGTGATTTCCTCAAAATTCTCTCTTCTCTCTCTTACCGCTTCAGCATTGGTACATTGGAACTTGTGTGAAAGGTAAGGAACACTTCGAACAATCGAACATTTTTGATTGTTACTCTAAGTAGAACACAATACTCGGATTGATATTTAAAGTAGAAGTGAGCAAAAAGGATTGCATCTTTAACGATATTATGGTACATATATGAGGGTAAACCCTATAAAACAAGGGTTAGTTGTGCTCTTTTATGATTTAATGTTCCCTTTTTACCAACCTGAACAAATATTCCAATTTTACATGAAGACTATGTTGTTCACCATTTCATTTATCAAGAAAATAAGGAAATTCTTCCCATACTTTAATTTTGTATATACATTTATTTATTTATTTTAACATGTATGAACAGGTTTTAGCTAAACAACATGTTCAATGTTTAACAAAATCTAATTTTAGGACTTGCAAATATTTACATTAAAATTAATATTGTGAAAGAAAATGAAGAAACGACTGTCTTCTCAGTTTTCTCTCAAATGAACAATACCTGGTATGCACATGACAGAGTATGAAAAAAAAATTTGAAAAAAAAAATGTATTTCTCTTTGCAAAAAAATGATATCTCATTCCACCAAGCTTATCACTATCCTCACCAGCCTAGTAATAGGGTACCTCTACACATTCTTCCATGAGAATAAAAATAACTTAAATATATAAAAACAATCAGATATTCTGCCTAATAAATATCGCTGAATACCAGGTATACCGGTATGAAGAGAAAGCGTCAAGATACAAATGTCTCGATTTTGTTGTGAACGAGCCCTTATTTTTTGTGTGTTTGCTATGAGAAATATTTAGTATACATCAAGTCATTGAACAGACAAAATCATATTTATTCATCGTGTTAAAAATGTCGAATTTTGTACCAGAAAGTGATGATTTGCGGAAAGCATTAATTTTTTTTTCATTTGAAGAAAAATGCTGCAGAGTCGCTTTGAATGCTTGTCGAGGCATATGGTGATCATGCTCTATCAGAAGCAACATGCAAAAGATGGTTTCAACGGTTCAGAAATAATGATTTTGATGTGAGAAATGAAGAACGTGGAAGACCTCCAACAAAGTTTGAAGACGCCGATATTGGATGAAGATGACACTTTGAGTCAAAAGCAAATGGCAGCAATGTTAAATGTTGCACAACAAACAATTTCTGACCGTTTAAAAGCTATGAGAAAGATCCAAAAGTGTGGAAAATGGGTGCCACGTGAATTGAATGAAAGACAGATGGAAAACCGAAAAAACACTTGTGAAGTTTTGCTTCAAAGACACGTAAGAAAATCGGTTTTGCATCGGATTGTTACTGGCGATGAAAAATGGATTTTTTTAAGAAACCTAAACGGAAAAAATCATGGGTTAATCCGGAACAACCATCAACATCGACTGCAAAATCAGATCGATTCGGCAAGAAGACAATGCTGTGTTTGGTGGGACCACAAAGGTGTGGTGTACCACGAGCTCCTACAACCTGGTGAAACCGTTAATACTGATCGCTACCGACAACAAGTGATCAATTTGAACCATGCATTGATCGAAAAACGAAAAGAATTGGCCAGAAGACACGGCAAGGTAATTTTGCTCCATGACAATGCACCTGCACACAAAGCAAAACCAAAAATTCACCAGACTTGGCTACTTCCGACTACCATTTGTTTTCATCGATGGGACACGCATTGGCTGAGCAGCACTTCGATTCCTACGAAGAAGTCGAAAATTGGGTGTCTGATTGGTTTGCTTTTAAAGACGAACAATTTTATTGGCGTGGTATTCACAAATTGCCAGAAAGGTGGTCAAAATGTGAAGAAAACAATGGCCAATACTTTGAATAAAATGTTTTTAATTTTCCATTAAATAATAAAAAATTTCATACCAGTATACATGGTATTATAAGAGTAATAAAAAAAATGTTACGCCCTCTTTGTTGATTTCCGAACTGCTTGTGATACACGTGAACCACGTGAAGCACTCTTCTACAAGTTGTCCAATATCGGTGTATCGAGTAAAATTATTCAACTCCTTCGAGCCCTGTATGAAAATAACAGTGCATATGTGTGGGATGGAGGCTTGATTTCAGAGGAGTTCAAAACTTCAATGGCCGTAAAACAATGCTGTTGCATAAGTGACATAACTGATGATGTAAGAGGTGAAATAAGGTTCTGTGGTGTAATACCATTGATTTATGCGGACGATATAGTCTTTCTGTGTGACTCTATCCACGGTGCAGTTGATGATTAACAGACTTCCCTGCTAATCTTAAGAAATCAAAAATTATGATATTTAGAAATGCAAGTGGACGCTACTCACGCTTGGAAAAATGAAAGTTAGACGGCAAAGAAGTTGAGATAGTATCCAGACACAAATGTCTAGGTATCCTGATATCGTAATCTTTAAGCCTAAAACCACATTTTGAGCAAAAACTAGCTGATGCAAAAGGAGCTAATAGCTTGCAAATACATGTCGCAAAGTGCAAAGCAAACTTTATTCCATTCGACTGCAACTTCGATAACACTATATAGAGCTCAAGTTTGGGGTTATATAAGCTATGACGCGGTGAAAAAAAATTGTTACGGTATTTGAAGAGAATATTCCGGTTACCGAAAAATACCTCTAAATACCCCCTCCCCCTTTGTTCTTGTACACCCTCAAATTGCACTTCAACTATAGTCTTGAAGGTACTAGAGATGAATGAATCCAGAATACCAAAAATAGTATTAAAAAGTGTAATTAGACCAAATGGAAATATTTGTGAAGAATGACAGACAGTGATTGCTGAAAGCGGAATAAATCTGACTCTTGAAGCGAACGAATATCATCTCTTAAGAGAAAAATTCAATTCAATTTTGCAAAACTTGGGTAAACACACCTATGATCAATATGTGGTAGAAGCCGAATCAACATTATATAGGAACTATTATAGAAAACTTAACCAGTTTTGAATACAAAATCGTAAAATGAGAGGTGAACTTGTCCAACTTAGCTATATACCACATCGTCCAAATTTACAAACACTTTGTTGCCTGTGCAATATAAAAGAGAGAGAAGATATCTTGCATTTTCATGGTATTTGTCCAATTCTTAAAGAATTCCGACTATCAATGTTTGGAAAACATATCTTAGAATAAGATGAAGCAATGGTAGCCTAGTAGTAAAAAGGATGGGACGTTTATATAGTTACTTAACTGCAGCACTTCGGTATAGAAAGTGTATTATAGGAGATTTCTAAAAAATTGAGCTCATTTTTGGCTCAATGGGCACGTAAATAAGCCGAATTGTCGATTTTGGAGTGAATATCAGCCAGAAGTATTGCAAGAGCTACCAATGTATCCAGAAAAAGTCGCAGTTTGGTGCGGTTTATGGGTTGGTGGCATTGGACCGTACTTCTTCAAAGATGATGCGATGTAACTGTGAATGGTGAGCGCTACCGTGAGATGATGTCCAACTTTTTTTTGCCCAAAATGTAAGAGCTTGACTTGCATGACATGTGGTTTCAACAAGACGATACCACATCCCACACAGCACGCGCAACAATGGACTTATTGAGAGTAAGTTCGGTGAACATTTTATTTCACGCTCGGGACCAGTCAAATGGCCGCCTAGATGCGATTTAACGCCTTAAGATTATTTTTCGTGGGGCTATGTTAAAGCTCATGTAGATACAGATAAGCCCGCTTCAATTGACGCATTGGAAGACAACATTGAAGCATTTATTCGTGAAAAGAGTATGCCAAAATTGTACTATACAGATGGACCATTTGAGGCACAGTCAAGGTCAACATTTGCATGAAATAATCTTCAAACATTACATTATATGGACCGTATATCGATTCAAATAAAGATTTCATGCATTTTTCTGAATTTTATGTGTTTTTTTTAACTTTCCTATAGCTTTTAAAAAATCCCTTACATATATTTTTGTCAAATAAGCAGCCATGACATCGCCAAGGAACTAAACATTCATCATCAAACGATTTTGAACCATTTAAAAAAGATATTTGAAAATGAGTTTGAATAGAAATACGAAAAGATATTCTATTATCTTAATTTAATTGTGCCTTTCGGTGTAGGCAATGTTTATTTTTTTTGTGTCTTATGGATAATCTAATTTTGATGTTTGTTAGCCAAGAAAAAAAAATATATATATATATTGTTGAGATATCTTTACGTAGCTACTTCATATTCGAGGACAAACTGAAAAATGTGTTCTGTTTCATATATTGTATATAGAGCTAAACCAATAATGGACAAAGAAAATAATCCACCGCCCTAGAGCGAACAAAAATCTCTAAAAGTCCGCTTAGGTTCTCAAGAAGGGATGCGTAATAAAATGACAATGGCTTTACGTATACTTACTTATGAATCGTATCATAAATATATTCTATTATGTATAATTGTACACAAAATTATGATATACGACAAACTCTAAAATTCGTAAATAACGAAACTCAAAAGCCCAAAGACAAATTATCTTTATTCACTAGGACTACCAAAATGACGAAATGTAGCTAAATACTAATATATAACTACTTAATGATACACACATATGTTGGTTTTTGGTTCGCATTTATTTTAAAGATATTAGATACACTAAGGCTACCAAATAGTTATTTGCCAAACCAGTCAACGTTACCGAACAATCTACATTTTTAATTTGATATATGTATGTTCTATACAACTATGATACACGACAAACCTTAAAAACGACGAAACTAACAAAACGTCGCGTGTAAGAATTAAAAATAAAGATTAGGGAGCGGTTCTATATACTCCCCAGTTGACACACTTAGCAAATTAAAAAGATTACACCTTAATAATTTGTAAAGAAAAATCACCAAGACAGCTGCATAGATTTCGTATCCTTCGGGATTTGCATGCTTAGAGGATATAATAAGCACAGAAGAAGTCACGAACATTAAATAAACAAAATCTTATTTTTTATATAAAATAGAAAACTGATTTTTCTTCAAATAAAATTAAACGACATATGGGGAAAGGCTAGTAAACATAATGGTATATATACTGGTAAATAAACAAAATATATATCAAACTCGAAGTTTGTTTTATTCATATATTTAAAATTGGTTTATATTCAGAAACTTAGAAACAATTTTATTTTAGGTACCATAATCTACATGCTACGATTCTTATTGTAAATCAGTTAAACTATTTTTTAAGAAATGGAGTGTTGGGTACTAGTGCTCAAATAATCATTTCTAAGTAGTGTGATGCAGATAACTGAATATGTAAATAACTTTATAAACAATGACCATGTTACCAAGATTTAAAAAAAATCAAAGAGTGTACATGACGCGCGTTATTATTAAAATAAAAACAAAAGATTGATTTTTTTATAGATAGGAAGAAGAAGTGCTAAATATCGCGTACTTAATACATCCCAATGTAATACATGACAGAATAAAATCAATTGCCGAAGAAGTTTTGGGAGAAACCGTTGATCAGAATATTACATTGAAACAAAGCGAAGAGAAAAGCAAAAAGCTTTGATAATGCGAGGAATTCCTTGCATTATAGGAGTAGCAAATGATGACGATGAGCGAGTCAAATGCAAAGGTTTTAATTCAATCCAAAAAGTCAGCTGAATCACATAAACAATGGAGTGTGGCAAGGGTTCGCTCTGCTCTTCAATATCGCTCCCCAGTATGTCATGGGCCATCTAGAAAATGGTGGATACTTATCAAGTCAACTGATAGCCAATGATAATGGCTAACACATATCGTAGCATGCTGGACACCTTTGTAGCATTGAAGTCGTCGGTGAATGAAATTAAAACAAAATATATGAGAATGAAAGGAACACCAGAGTAAGAAGTCCCCAAGACATAATCATCGCCGACTATAATATAGGGAGATGAACATTTTATGGTAAATACCTTGGTGTGCTGCTAACGACAATAGTATGCATCACCGTATTCAGAATACGAGCAGGCAATGCATTCTACATTGTACATGCAAAAATCAAAGCTCATATCCCAGTAACTGAAAACTACATTTTACAAAACGGTAATGAGTCCAATAGTAACAAAACAAACAATTTGTGTAAGAAAAATAATCAGAAGAATACACGGTGCAAGACTAGGAAAGGAAATATACATACATATTCTATACGGCACAAGCGAGGAAATGAACGCAATATGTTATTTAAGAACATAAAGTGCTGTTACATTTTTGAAGCAATTTCATTATATCCTTCATTGTCTAAGGCTGGTGTCACCAAATCCCGCTTTTCAAGCGAAGTGTTCTTTCTTGTGGAAATTAAAAGAATCTAGCAAGATGAAAGAGAATGGCTCCAAAACCATTTCGTTTTAGCTGCACTTAACTGCAATTTTTCACACATTCGAGGTAAAATCGAATAACATAATTGAACATTTTTCTTAATTGCAATGTTTTTTTTGAAAACAAATGCATACTTCTTTGTAAGCTCGATTTAAGAAAAACAGTAATTGCTAAAACATGTAACCTAATATAGTTACTGAGTGGTTGTATTATGTATTTTGATACAAACTCAGCTACTTATTACATACCAAAGTGCTATAACAAATTATAGAACAATATTCTTCTAGGACATCGATATGAATATTGATTGAACAGGACTAATGGAATCACTGACCTAGAATGTTATCCTTGCAGTTTGCCATGGGTATATATGTATGTACCAATATGTTTCCAATATTTTTCTTACCTCTTTCTTTTCTTCTTCATTTGTTTTAACTTCATAGAACCACACGCAATCTTCGGCACTGTTTCCTAAGTTTGTTTCATTCCACACAGAAGCATTTATAACAACAATATTTTCTTCATCAACTGAGTTAAAATCACCGTGTTGAGTTTGAACATGACGAAGTAATGAATTCATTTTTAAGTTTTTGTAATTGAATTTCTGCCGAACTAATTTTGGCGCACTAGAAATGTACTGCTGCCGACAAAAAGAATTGAATAGAATTTATTTCATATCAGTAGTAAATTATGCTATGAATGCGATAATTGAAGAATGAGAAAATGAATTTGTGTAAAAAACTTTAGGCTTACTAAATAACCGAAGAAAGATTTAAACAACTTCATTAGAATATAACCATTCCCGCATTTGCAAACAAAATATACGACATAAATATTACAATTAGTCAAACTTTAATAACGAATGTCAAATGCAGCACATGGTAGTGCGTCGATAAGGTAGATCCATAATGACATACTTCAGCTCAATCTAACAAAAATTGGATTATGCCTATTTAAGAAAATATTATAATATATTTTATATATATTTACATATAGATTTTCGAACTATACAAATTGTTGATTCGATGTTAGTCAATATTATTATATATTCCAAACCTTTTCCGTTCGATGAAGCAGTTGCCTAAAGTTGAGTTCCTCACGCATTGCCTCCTCCTGTTTCCTACAGGAAATCTCACCATTACTCCTCTCATCGCCATATAGGCCAAAGAGATAGTTGCTATAATGATAGGAGAGAATAAATATCCCTCTCTTCCTAGTGCTAGAAGGAATTCCTCATGCCTGCTCCTCGTATTTGTCATCAGGAAGGCTGAAGCATCTATAGGTTTTCAACTTGAAATTTGGGAAATCGAAAGAAAACTATCGCGAAAACAAGCAGCAGATATGACCTGTTGTGGAAGTTATTCGAAATATACCATAGTAGTGCATAGTGAGCGAAGGTCTCAAGTTTGAAGTTCGACAGTGTTCGGTCACTTGGCTTGACTGTCCTCATCATCACTACTTCCAAGGCATGCTTTAACGCGATTTCATTAGGTAGGCGACCGCTAGGCAGGTGAGAAGTCCAAACAAATGCTCCTTTTTGTTGGAAGCATGCACTCTCTCTGATGACTCACTGTCTGATGGAAAGCATGAAAGCACGGTTATTCAGATGGGGCTAGAATAGAGCTTACTCCTTGAAGAATCGAAGCTCACTTGCTCTTTTCAATGTCTGGCATACTCCATCTTTTGTTATGACTGTAAGGCAGGAGGTATTAGACCTCACTATAAGCAGTAGCTGTCTTATGCACCTAGTTAGAAACTACAATGAACCATTTATATCCGACCACCGAATAATGAGGTTCGAACTGATAACTCCAGACTAGCAAGTATGACTACAAGCATTCCGAGAAAACAAACGAGTAAGTTTGAAATGCAATTAGAAAGTAACCTGGATCTATACCAAAAGAGCTCCAGCCCACTTTCTAGCGCTATAACAAGTTGTAGGGAGCACACCAAAAGCTATCACAGTAGCGTTAGTAGGGATTAGAAAGGGATGAGAGTGTCATTGTGGAGTAATACAATGCGGTTAAACGAATCGGAGACTGGACACCAGGACTGGGAAAGCTACAAAATGGCACACCACATGTAGTAATGAAATAAGGCCAGCTAAGAGAGCAAGCTTCAGAAGCTCTGTAAGACAATCACAAGCATCCCCCTAGCAGCTAGACTTAATAAAGCTATATCTGATACAGGGGAAATTCAGCTGTCTCTAAGGAAACCAAATGCTCGCTACACTGAATGTGAGGAACAGATGGCAAAATTGGCAACTCACTTCGCGGGCAGTAACCAAAAGTAACCGAAAGGCCTGAAAGCCATTTGCCAAGACCAGGTGTTATGGACTGGAGAGTTGCGAGATCGATTGTCTCCAAGCTCGATTGAGCCATTCAAATCTCCAGGAGTTGACGATGGTGAAAGATGGCGAAGACTCCGACCAATCTAAGTCCTACAGACCGATTAGCTTTAGATCATTTCTGTTGAAAATTATGGATAATGTTGCAACTATATAAGGGAGGAGAACCAACCATATCTCCTCCACAGTACTCTTAACATGTGTGCAGAGCAGGTAGATCAACGGAAACTGCTATGCTTTCCTCCCGATATTGAAGGAGAATTCAGCACCACATCATATGATGCGATCAGTAAGACTCTGGACAAAAAGAATGTAAATCGCACAGTATCGAAATGGATATATGAACTACTGAGCACTAGAACAGATGAGACCCATACGTTGGAAAGCATAATAAAAGTCAACACAACAAGAGGTTGTCCTCAAGGAGGAGTCTTATCCCCTCTAATGTGGAGCTTATTTGTGGACTAACTTGTGGAGATACTAAGAAGCCACAGAATCAAATGTCAGACATGTGCTGATGATATAGTTATCATAAGCAGAGGCAAAAACGAATTCGCAAATGGGGACTAAAAATGACTAAAGAGTGCTGACTATGGATTCGGCTGGATCTAAATCCGGCAAAAAACACCATAGTGAGGCCGACCTCGAAACTCTTGGGTCAACACAGCCGTAAGATATCAAAATGAGCAAGGAAAACCTCCGAATCCTAACGGGGACTTCCAACTCAGGGGAAAGTTTTATAATTTACGCGTGCTGAATTGTCCGGGGTCAAGACACAGCATGGTCCGAAGGTATAGAGGGAGAGAGAGGAGGTACCTGTGCACAATGGTCTTAAACATCCTCGGATTGTAATCTATGGGAAATATTGAGCTGGGAAGAGCTTTCCATACTCGTGTGGTGCGAGTCTCTAAATTTCACTGTGCGTCCGAAGGCAGGCTTAAGGGTAAACTGATGTGCATTCCTGGCGAGACGTGTATTGCGGGTGAATTCAAGGAGAGGAGGAAAGCAGTTGGCTAGCTCACTTGAGCATCGTTTGTTAAAGTGACGATAAAACACGGACAAAGAATACACGGTACTTCGATGTTCAAGCGAGTCTAATGAACCCGCGATATCGTTGTCTACTATAAGTTTTATCGCTCGCTTTTGGATTCTATCTAGTAGGTGCAGGGTGGTCTTGTAGGCACCAGACCAGATATGAGCGTTATACTCAAGCTTAGGGCGAATATATGCCTCATATTAAATCTATATTAAATCCAAATCAGAGGGGGTGAAGTATTTTTTTGCATCGATTAAGGAAACCTACACATTTCGCAGCATTTTTGGTGACCTTGAATATGTGATCGTTCCAACTACCATAAGTGTTGTGTTAATGTACATACCGAGGATGGAAAGTTTTTCGGTTTCGTTGATACAAGCGCCATTCATGGATAATGGCTGATTATCAGAGGTTCGTTTTAGAGACAGCAGACAGCATTGAGTTTTGGAAGCAATGAATTCCACTCTGTTGTTCTTACCCCAGTTAATTATGCTGTCCAGATCGGAATTCAATGTGCTTGACATACACTGCCGTTCCAATACTACGTCCGAAGGGCAGGGTCGTGAATTTTGGATGGATTAGAAGTGGTAGACAGGAGATCATTTATAAAAATGAGAAAGAGTATCGGAGACAGAACAGAGCCTTGGGGGACACCAGCATTTATTTTGTGAATATCTGACTTGAACCCATCCAAAACAACTTGGATTGAACGGTTCGAAAGGCAGTTTTTAATCCATAAAAGCAGAGATTCATCGACACCATAAGCACGCATTTTCGACAAAAGAGCTTGATGTCAAACTCTGTCAAATGTGGACCTGTTGCTGCGGAAGCCATACTTTCGGTCATTAAGAAGCTTTAGCGATTCAAGATGTTTCATAAGCTGACAATTTGTCAGCGTTTCCATGACCTTAGAAAGAAGGGACGTAAGTGCTATGGCTCGGTACGAGGTGGGTGAAGAAGATTCGCCTCTCTTAGGGACGGGCTGGACAAATGCTGTTTTCCATGTACTCGGAAAGAGACTTGAAGAGTAGAATAGATGAAAAAGCTTACGCAGTGGTTTTGCCAGCGAAGAAGAACTCCTCTTCAGAAGTATTGGGAGAATACCATCCGGGCCAGCGGATTTGTGCACGTCGAGATCTTTAAGTACTCTTGCAACTGTTCGAGTGCGGAAGTCAATTTGTCCCATGGTGAAATCAACGCTCTCGAGTACAAATTACTATCTGGCAGTGTTGAGCTGGCTGCAATATGCGCCGCAAGCAGATTGGCTTTGTCTAAATAGCCGACAGCTGGAATGTCATTGTAAATGAGCGTGGGAATTGAGGACGAGGCGGAATTCTTTATGTTTTTCACAAATGACCAAACGTTTTTGCTACCCTTGGGACATTGTAGCACTCTCTCAACTTTTGTTCATGGGAGTCGTCGGATT
Organism: Eristalis arbustorum; assembly: GCA_916610145.1. NCBI lineage: Eukaryota > Metazoa > Arthropoda > Insecta > Diptera > Syrphidae > Eristalis > Eristalis arbustorum. The sequence continues at coordinate 49,280,771 of OU744319.1, read as the reverse complement.
ATTGCATTGCAGTCATTTCTGGCCCGTTTAAACTTATTCCGGTTTTCCTCAGCAGGGTTAGCTTTGTATAACCGGGAAGTCAACTCTCTTATTCTGATATCTTCTTTGCAGCTCGAGTCATACCATGCATTTGGTCTGGGTTTGATACACTTCACTCTATGCGGAATGAAGGATCTCATGCCCAGCTGAAGAATGTTTGTGATCATATCAGCAGCGGCATCCACGTCACTATCGAGGAAGCATAGTGACCAGTTAAAATTCCTAAAGAAGTTGTTGAGTCCGCTCCAATTGGCTTTTGTTCTCTAACTGTTTGTGGCGACAACGATTAGCTGATACGACACAGTGATCTGACGAGCCTAAAGACGACGATATGTCAACAGAATATTTATCGGGATGAGAGGTGAGAAACATGTCCAGTGTGTTGGCGGAATGATCTGCAATGTCAGGTAGTCGTGTGGGCTCATTTACAAGCTGGGTCAGATTGTTTACCTCAGCAAAGATTTCAAAGTACCTTATTTCGGGTGTTGTCTGGCCTGAATGTTGAAGCCAATTAGAATTGTGTACATTGAAATCGCCTGCAATGGCAATTTCAGAATGAGGATAAAGAGAAACAATTCTTGAGATGAAATCGGATAGCGCATCAAATTCGTTAAAAGTTGATTTGCTATCCAAGTTTGGACTTCTATAAATAAAACAGTAGTGGACTAAATGCTTACGGACATGGAATTTTAGCCATTGAAAATTTAGTTCCGGATTGGAACAGAGGCCGTATTGTGGTTGAAGTTGGTAAGCTACATCACTACGCACGTATCAACCCGTATGATAAAATCAAACGGGAGTTGCGAACGAGAATGCGCAGCGGTAGCTTGTGAAGGAAAGGACATCGAGACACTTCAATGCACAGCACTTCACTTGTTTTATTGTTTTTGCTATTATTATTTTTTATTGTTTAGGGGCACTCGCGATGTGTTTGTAGGTGGTATGGACCGCGGCAGTTTGTTGTGTTTTTTTTGTTGCTACACGCACACGCGTAATGCACCGGGAAAGCAAGTGCACTCGTCGGAAGTTGGCACAGAACTCCAATCCTGGTACAGCTCGTACAGTTCGCGGCTGCGATGTCATGTTATCGGCATTTCCCAACAGCTGCACTGACATGTAGTCATGTCTGTGTCTGTCTGTGTTTACACCAGCCTGCCGATTATATATTATTTTTTTTGGGTTGGTGAAAATCTTCGGCAAAAGACTGTGTCCCGTGAACACATACATAAGGTGTGTTTGTTCGACTGGTCAGTGTTCAGCTTAACAACACATCTTACTGCGTTTAAACTCACTTGTAAAATTTCAATATCATCACTGATTAGGACGCGTTGAAACATCGAGTGCCTTCCCTAAAAGACTGAGGCTCGGCTTTTGGTATTTTCGTAAAAGACCCGTATTTTTGTTTGTCCCTAGACTCTTCATTATCCTTGAGCTGAAAGTTTGCGAGAGATCTTTTCTTCAGGCGTAGAAGATTTTCCTCTTCTTCTCCCATCTTCTAGCCCAGTACTCCCTATGCAATATTCCATATAATGAATGAGTGGAAGGATGAAGGATACATAAATAATATTACAGCACTCTTCTTGTATTTTAAAAGAGCATTTGGGACAATAGATGGGGCATACTGAAATAAAGGAAATTAGTTCAACAGGTTTAGGTCTTACATTACAAATAGGACACAAAGGACAAAGATTAACCAGAAATATGTGTCGGAGTCTACAGATGAAAACAAAGTTGTGCCTGTGTGGACCTAGTTTACATAAATGACATGCTGGAAGTCCTAATGTAATTTTTTTTTTCTTTCTCTTCATTTTTATTTATAAATTCATTATTTGCTTACATACTAGACAAAAATGGTTAAAACTAGTTGGACGTACAATCTTTCTAATGCTAACTTACTGTCCCTAGGCGGGCACTCTAAGCTAAACTTAATCTTAAGCTATGTCTTTCGACTTAAACTAAAATTTCAATGTTTACGTAATTGAATGTGACTGAACAACTTCAAATTAAGAAAAATTGGAAAAAAAAAACTTAATGACTGAACATGATTTTAATAAAAGCTTATTCTAACTTAGACACTAACTTAAAATAACCTTAAACTAAACTTAATAACTAAACATGCACACATATACACATATATATATACACTAATATACGCATGTATATATCTATGCATGCAAATATATACATTCATATACACATAAGTACCCATATGAGTACACAAGTGCATATTGCTATGTTTTTTTTTTTTTTTTTTTTTTTTATCTTACAAACTACCCTATACTACCCTAATCTATGTGTGTCGGCCATAGGTTACAGCTTATAGATAAATATCCAATCCACTACAAGACAGGGCGCGACAACTCCCCATTCGGGGTCTGAACTATCCCGGGTCTAAAGGATTCGAGGACGGAGTTCCCTCGCTCCCCAGCCACCAGAACTTTTGGTGCTGCTTAGCAACATCCCTAACATCCCGCCGCGATACCGCCGTACTAAAACGGAGGACACCTTCCTCAGCTCGTTGTGCCGTCGAATCAACTTCACCAGGAAATTGTCCACTCGTATCAGGTTTGCCCTGTTGTATAAGACCTCGTTGGAATAGAATTTTCTGTACTGGGACTCTGGTGTTCTGTAGAGGCGAAGGCAAGCCCTAAGACAAGCCCTCTCGAACACCCGAATCTTTTCCATCAAGCTTGCACTCACGTTGAACCACACGGGACAGCCATATGTGAGCATTGGCCGTATGAGGGCCATGTAGCAGATTACCTTTACCCTTGCATCGAGTTGGCTGTTGTAAAACAGTCTCTTTGTAAGGGCGAAAGCGCCTCGGGCCCTGGCTAGAGCAGCATCTACATGTTTGTTAAAATATAGATACTGATCTAGCCAGATCCCCAGGTATCTGACTACAATCCTTTGCGTCAGTGGTTGCCCGTGCCGTCCTACAATAAAGAACTTTCGCCAATTCTTTTTCGTATCCGCAGAAGCTTTATACAACGGCGTCCTGAACAGAATGGTTTCCGACTTCTGAAAGTTGATATTCAACTTCCAGTCATCGCAATCTCTCATGAATGAGTCGAAGTCACCCTGCGTGAGACTGGTGATGTCCTCAATCTGTTTGCCTGATCTGTACACGATCAAGTCGTCGGCATACGCAATTGCGTGCGGCAGATAACTTATTAGATCACTCAAGAAAATGTTGAACAGGATCGGCGAATTAACGGCACCCTGTTGGAGACCATTTTTAATTTCAAAAATACCTGTAGAGGTCACGTTGCCATTCTTGACTACGAACCGCCTACCGGTCAGCATATTATATAGTAGGTATAGTAGTGGTTTACTAATGCCTAGCCGATTGAGCTTGTAGTAAAGTCCTTCTAACCAAACGGTGTCGAAGGCCTTCTCCAGGTCAATCAAACAGGCACCCGTACATTGTTTCTGGCTCTTGTTCCATTGGATATCCGACACCAGTTTCGACGCGGTTATCCGGAATTATATGTTTGTCCTCTGTCCAGTTGATCAGAGCTCTATTTATCACCTTCTCGAATACCTTGCTGTTCGGAAGGAGACTAATTGACCGGAGGTTGCACGGATTCGAAGAATCTTTTCCTCGCTTGGATATGGGTTGTACAATCGCAGTTTTCCAATGCTCTGGATAATGTGCATTATTCAGAGCATTTTTAAAAAGGATTGTGTACATAGTGACCACTTCCAGAGGAAGATGTCTTAGCACAATGTTGGAGATCCCGTCGATTCCAACTGACTTTTTCTTCTTTATTGATGCGAAGACTGCTTGAAGATCTGCCTTCGAAATGAACGGGGGATGAACCCCTTCGTCGGCGATGACATTGTCTGCCATGTTTTCGTCATTGAACTGGACAAAGCCGATGTTCTCAGATCGCCATTGCTGCAGATCTTCTCGAAGTTGAGAGTTGCTAGCTTGCACGCTGTTTTCCAGGTCGTGGTTCGGGCGAACACTCACGTTCACCTTGTACATTTCCTGGAAAGCTGCGCCTAGTACTTCAACTTTTTCCTGCGGATCTTCGACCACAAAGAAGTCATCGTCGAGTACGGCGTCATTGGAGTCAATACCTGCCGTAGTCAGTATGCGTTCGTTGTCTGTCGTCCTGGGAAGCTTAAGACACGGAAGATCGCTGTTTTTCTTTCGAAAGAATTTATTTATCTGTGGAAACATACTCGGTTTGTTAAATCTAACAGCCCGAATCTTGTTGTTCCAGTATGTGTTCACAGAAACTCTATAATTTTGTACGATTAAAGTCTGTACATTCTTAATAAGCGATTTCAGTGTCCTAACTTCCTCGCTGCGTCTGTCAGTAAACCGCCTGTACAAGGTTTTTACTCTGACAGGAGTCTACTGTTTTGTTGGTGTAATGCGTCAATTGTCGCATTGCGGTACAAGTTTTCGTTGTTAGTTCGTGTATACCGTGGTATCGTACTGTCCATAGTTCGTTTTATTGTCTCATCCAATTGAATTAGATACATGTCAATCTCTTCGTTTGACAAGTTTCTATTGGACGGAATGTGGAGCGCATTCGAAGAGAGTGCTCGAGTCATCTGTCGGGAGAAGCGTGGCCAAAGCGCCCTACTGTAATTGTAGGTATGCGTTTGAACAAACTCTCCTAATTCCGCAATGTCGTTGGGAATCTTAAATTCGGCACTAAGTCCGCAATGGTCACTGAGATACACAAAAGTGTTCAAACAGTTTACCGTGTGTGCGTTTGTGTCAGTCAGCTGCAGTCTTGCGTCAAACAGCAGGAGATCCAAGAACGATCCGTTTCTGGGGAAGGACGAGATCTCCGTTGCTTTCAGATCGAGTCTATACTCGACACTGTGCAAGCAAAACCAGCTGTAAAGCAGGTCCCCTCGGTTGTTGGAATCTGTGTTTCCCCAATATCCATGACGGGCATTTAAGTCCCCGGCCAAAATAAAATAGTTCTCTTCCGAGTCCAGACTTAGGCACCGAAAGAGTGCATCAAGCTCTGATATTGTAGTTCTGGAACTGAAGGAGCCGGAGGAGTAGACCGACACCGCAAAAAGCTTCCTCCCGCTACGGAGAGAAATGCAAACGATGCAGGCCTCCAACACCTGAAACCGTCGTACTTCACTGCTATACACTACTTTGTGTTTAATGTTATTCTTTATGAAGATCGCAACACCGCCTCCACCATTGGAATTGGGCCGGTCTCTTCTAATAACATTATATTTGCTGTGCTCCAATATGCCTCTCTGAGTTAGCTTAGTTTCGCTAATCAGACACAGCTCTGGGCTTTGGTCATCCAACAGTCTATAGAGCTCATTTTTTCGAGGGATCCCTGTCAATGAATTTGCATTCACTGCAAGGATCTTATAAGTACTCTCCGTCTGCGCAGCCATTAGGACTGGTGACGTGCTGGGTTCTGCAGAAGCGCCAGAATTTTGGCAACCTGCTCCTCTATATCCATACGCCTTTCGATGGAAGATTTCCCGTCGGGCGTTGGCTCGTGTGCTTTTGACACTGAGGGTTGCGGTACCTTAGGTACTTGCTGCTTTGCCGTCCTCCCCATGACGGACGCCATTTGGGCGAAAGTCACTTCGGGAGTGACGAGTGTGGCTGCCCGAGTGGATATTTCACAGGTGGCTGCTTCTGCAGAACTGTATTTGCTTTCCGCTCCTGGAATTTAGGGCAACCCCGATAGCTTGCGGTGTGCCCTGCGTTCCCGCAGAGTGCGCATTTGAGCTGACTCTTGCCAGCTGCACCCTCTTGCCCCAAAGGTCAATTCTCCGAGTTGTGGTTCTCGCTGCACTTTACGCATCGAGGCTGCATTTGGCAGTTCGACGCGGCGTGCCCAAACCTTTGGCAGCGATAGCATTGTGCAATGCCATCGCGCCTTCTTATATTTTCCCAGCTGCAGGGACAATAATCTAACCTAGTTATTTGGTTTAGATTGTCCAATTTGCTTGTGGGCGACAACTGAACAATGTAAAAGGGCAATTTCCGCCCTTCTTTCCTTGCCTTTACCGTGGAGAAGGGCTTGACCCCGACGAACTCTACGCCATCGCACACTTGCTCTTTGAGCAGTTGGAAGACCCTCTCCGTTTCAAGCGGCGCGGAAAGCTTCAACAGCCGGGAATGGTACTTTTCACCTTTTGGGGTGAAAGAGAAGAATTCCATCCTCGACATTTTGAGAACCGCCTTGACCACTTTGTGTTGTTCCACTGTATTACAGTGGATTGAATATTTATCTACCCCTTTATTCCTACTGATAATAAAATTACCTTGTCCTATGGCCTTTTTACATACAATGGCTGTCTGCTCTACATCTGGCTTGTATAATTTGATTGGAGGCACTTTCTCCTTCTTTTGTTGAATTTGTTGCTGTTGCTGATGTGTTGATGGCTGCTGTTGTTGTTGAGGTGTAGTCATCTTTGTCTGAATCTTCCTCGACTTTGTTGCTGGCTTCTGTTTTTGTTGAGAAGCTGATGTCTGCTGTTGCTGGACTGATGGCTGTATTTGTTGCTGCACTGTTTGCCGCTGTTTTTGCAATGCTGCTGGTGGTTTCTTATGCTGAACTGCATGTTGCTGTCTTACTTTTTCTGTAGACATTTGTTGTTGCTGCGCAGTGGAATTATTTTGAGAACTTTTCTCCATTTCTTGCTTTCTTCTCGCAAGAGTCCGTGCTCTCAGCTCTCTAATTTCATAAAGAAGTTGTTTTGTCTTCTCCCTCATGTCTTCATACTCGCTTTGTTTGAAGCGAACTATTCTCTCTAGTTCTTCTTCGGAGTCGGAGGGCAGAGAGTCAAAGCTGTTGCTACTGATCGCAAACAAGCCTTCCCCTCCATCTGACACGTTTTGTACCGTGTCCTCTTCTTCATCCTCCGACTCTGCTGCTGAAGTGCTCGACGCCGCCGCACTTTCCTTTTCCCTCTCCAGCCCAGCGGGAGACGCATTGGTGTTGCGGCGTTTGGTGCTTTGGGGAGAATTTTTCTTCCTCCTCCTTTTCGCTGCCCCTTCTGTGGGCGGCGTTGGTTTGTGGCCTGATTCCTTTTGCTTATTATGCTTTATTTACTGAAGCCGAATCACTCGCGAACTCACACTCAACGGTCTGTGAACGACTGTCCTAATGTAATGGGCAATTGTAATGTATGCCGATGATACCTTACATCGTAGGGAATTTTTCTTTTCTTTCTTTCAAGGCTTCAGTGACTTTAGGACATACATGAACTAATATTAGTTAATTTTATTCATTATTATATTTTATTCATTAAATGAACTTATATTAGTTAATTTTATTCATTATTAGTTCATTTACGCTTTCGAATGGAAAGGTCCATATTCGCACCACGAAACAATACGTTTGTAATAAGATTTAAAGATGAAGAAAGGCTGAGAAAGGCTTGAGTTTGGAGAAGCAGTAGTACGGTTATTTAATTCATTGATCACTGTGATCAGCAATGCTTCTGTACTGTTTTGTCAATAAAATAATGTCTGAAATTCTATTCCCTGTAATACTAAATTTTTAGAATAGATTTTTTTTTTTGAAGAAGAATTGAAATCATAGTGGCGCCAGTTGGTATTCATCATTTATTTGATACTTGTGCGTGTGATTTTTTTCTATTTACTTGTTTTTTGTTCGTATTTCTGTTGCACAAATCGCATGCCGTTAACTTAAGCACATGTAAAGAAAAAATTTAAATGAGGAACTGAGAATCTTTACTGATCTGAGTACTGAGTTCTCAATAAAACTCGCTTAATAAACGTTTGGTTTACTTTTCCTTGGACAATTGTATATCGAGCACTTTGGAGGTAGCTCCTATGATCCACGTTAGTCATCCGTCCGCAGTTCATGTACCTTTTTCTGCTCATTATGGGATAAGAGAAGAATCTGCCATAGATACACTCTGTATAGGGCAGACGCATATCAAAAAATCCCCGGTCCCATCGACAGAAAAGTTTTGCATGCATGTATGGAAAATTACCATACATATATATAGCCTTAAGAAACAAAATTATGGTACACTTACCAAAAATGTTGGTGAAATATAATTTTCTAATGTTTTTAATTTGCAAGCACTCTTTTTAAAAATAGGGACCACTATGCCCACTCATATTACACGAGTTCTAATTGCATTGGTAAAACTATTTTAATTATTTCAAACTTTGTTACATAATTGTTTATATCATATTTTGAATGTACTAGGGTCATATCCACCAAACAATAAGAAGTTAAAAACAGTCCTGTATGATAAAAATATGGATTTCATGTCAATCGAAAGTTTCAATGGAATCCAGTTCCAATGAAATCCAGAAAGGCATCTACTATTCGTGACAGAGCTCTCTCAATGATGAATATAAAAGGCATGTCCCCCAGAGTTGAGTTAGCTTCTTATTAAATTTCCTTTAAGGTTGTACAAAAAGGTATATATTGCATTAATAATTTTGTATTTCCTCAACATTTTCATTTGTCATTTATCTTTATTTCGCACATAAAATTGGTTGTTACAGTAATAGTATTGCACATTTTACATATAGAGATTTGGCACGCGTGTACCTTGCTACTTAGAAACACTTTAAGATTTTACAAAAACAGGTTTATGAAAGGCAAGTTAAAAAAATCGAGGAAAAGTGCAAACAAAAACCTCGTAACAAAAGAGAAAGAAAAAACAAAAAAATGTGTCTTTTGAACACTTACAAAGTATCAACAAGTATATAAAATAAAATAAATTAATATGTATATATAAATAAATAAATAAATAACTACGTTGATAAGCAAATAAATATAAACATAAATATATAAACATAATATATAAATAACAATACATATTAATAAATAATAAATATATAAATTATAAATAAGTGAATAGATATGTATAGATAAATAAATAAATAGATAAATAGAAAAACAAAACAAAATAAATAAATTTTGTATAAACGAGTAAATAAATAACAATTTAATTAATGACTATATTAATAACATTTATACGGTAAGATTGTTTATGAGAGGATTATCCACAAGAGCGCAACGGATATTAAAGTTCCTTATAAGCCTTTCAATACGATCAATACGATATTTCCTCAACATGATCTGGTGTTACATAGGTAAAGTCAATAATTTTTTACTTTCTCCACGCAATTTTCAAGATCACGGCTACAGCATTAAATTATCTCTACTATACTTGATAGGTTAACTGTAAATGTTCTATAATGAATGGTATGTATATTATTATTACTAATACACAACAGTGATCAAATGAGCACGTTAAAACTTGATTTAAAATAAGAAACAAAACACAGCGATGTGGAGCTCGTTTCTGGTGTACCGAATATGGAATGGGGAAATTAAAATTTAGAACGTTTACGTTTTCTTTAGATATGTTGTAAAAAATCAAAATTTTTTCAAAATTATGCGGAATACAAGTCTCTTCGCTTTGTACACTTTGTGTTCCATAATGGAATGACTATCTATAAGTGTAATTGTATCAACAAGCTGTTACCCGAGGGTTATCTTCCATGGTCTATACGAAAAGAAAAACAAATTTTTTACGGTCACTCGTGATAAAACACAACACGAGTGGTTGCTGAGAAGCAAGGCCCTGGCCCTCTACGGGCTGTAGCGCCACCCATAATATTATTTTTAACTGACAGAACAATAGCACGTATAAAACGAATGAAAAATTTGTTCTCTTAGACTTATGTTCTTAAATGAAATATACGATACAGGAATCTCTATAGATAACTGTATTAAAGCGTTTCCTCTTGACAAATATTATGTTTCTTCTTCTGTGGCGGAATTGTTTAACCTGGTAGTTTCTTTCAATTTTAAAATCAACAATGACAACTTTAAAACAATTATTCATCGAGCTTTTTTTATTTCTTTTTTATTAATTTTTTCTTCCAGAATGACTTATAATAGACAAAAACTACTCAAATTAATCTTAACACTCTAAAATAATCTCATCTAACTTATCTTTTACACAAGAGCGTGTATGTTATGTATATGTGTAGCATATATAATCCACATGCCCTTCTGTACCATTTTTATATTTATTTATTTATTTTTTGCTCATCCTAAATCTACCATAGAACTAGGGAAGTTGGCAAAGTGTTTCGCAATTAATGAACAAATTCCTGTATTTGTCTGTATTTATAGATTTACTATTTAAAAATACACCGTTATTATCTTTCTAAAGCAAACATTATAACAAGCATTTAAATAGAAATCGTATGCACCCGATGAAATTTATATTTATAAAGGATGTTATTTAATACACAAATGTACTTCTGCCATACAAAAGCGAACTTTTTGAGCGGATCTTTTTAATTAGTTTCATGGTGAGGTAGTCAGAAGAAGACCACGAGAAGTTTAAAAAAAAACTGCAATCCGGAAATATTTCTGTTATATATGAAAGCTGGCGATAAAACATTGCACTATGCGTGCATTCTCTTTCGCAGTCAATGACATTTAAATTTCCTGTAGGATAATCGTCAAGCAAACAATGTACCGTCCTTTTATATAGAAGTGAATGGCATTAATTAATAATGCACTAATTAAATAAAAGAATGACAGCAAAAGTCAATCTTAAAAAGCTTCGTTAGCAATGAGCATTATTCATAGGTTGTCTGGTCTCTGAAAGTATACTTTGCTCTTTATGAAATAAGGGTAGTGAACTTTATTTCACAGTACTCTTGCAGACGTACAAATGGCATTTAGATATAAAATAAAATGACAGTGAATGTATCTCTGTGAATGCATACGTGTGTTCCTGCTATTTGCTTACTTAATTAAGTAGTTTAAATTGTATTGCATACAAAGCTTTTAGGGTTCCGCACCAGATTGATACCAACAAAACCCTCTTTGTTCGACTTATCGCATTTAATGTTTTTATTTCATAACTTTAAGCTTATGAAATGGAATTGTAGACGGAAAAAATACATTTGTGTTGTAAGCAATGCATTTCAGTTTAATTATTCGCCACTGACGCAACGTATTGATGAACCCAGTAATCGCCCAGCCCTTTTCAAACATTTGTATTGTTAGAGTCATCGACTGTTTCACCTCCTCTGAGCCGTTTCTTCCAAAAAGCAGGTTCAGTCAGCAACGTGGACGGCCTGAATCCCATCGTCGGCAACATTCCCTAGTTATTTGCGCTTTATGCGGAACTTGTATGTATAAGTGCCAATCATCCTCCAAATTGGGGGCGAGGTGCCACCATGGTGTTAAATGCAGTGACACATGTGCTTTCGCGGAAACAATCTCTCTTAGAGAACTTTTACACGAGCTAATTTCGACATCAAGCTTTTCCATCTTGTACACAAGAGAGGTGAGACATAGGAAAAGCTTCACCTCCCTTGCCTAAAAGATGAAAAAGCTTGCTGTCCGATTTAGCTCGTGTAAAAGTACTCTTGCCACTTCAACCAGTTCACCAAACGCCTTCTTGTGGGTGGTTAATTAACCCATGTGGTGGTTTTTTTTACCTGGAAGTAAAGCAAGTTTGGTTTTCATATCCCTATTTTTGCGTTTAACTGGTTCAGTTTCTTTGCAGAAATATTGTTGAAATGAATTGTGGGCAGTTGTCTGGAAGGGTCATTACCCAATTTCCTGATGTCGCCTCTTTCGAAGAAATACTTCGATCCATCTTGTCGCTGGATCTTCGGAATCAATTGGTAGCAGAACTTGTAGAAAGCAGTGTTCCGAATATATGAACAGCTACTATCTCAAATCGGTAGTTTGTGGATGAGACGGTTTCCAGCTGCTGTGCTTGTTTTCACATCTGGTCCTTGGGGCACATGCTGAACTCTGGCTCGTATTCATTCTCGCTTAGGAATGTCGGGGTCTTAATAAAAAAATGACCTGTACTGGCTTTGTTCTTCGGCACCGCTTCACTCTCCGTGTTAAATTTGGAAGGTACTCGAGCACCAACCGCTTCCAAAAAATGTCCCTCAATTGTGGGGGCATCTCGTCTGGTTACAGCATCCTAGGTGTCTGGGCTGTATTATTTTTGGGCCGTAAAGCGTCACTGGCAAGACACGAAACAAAATGTTCATATCGTTGGTGGCAACCTCCTTTGTTGCTAACACACTATCAGTGGGGGAACATTTAAGAGTTGTTGACTCATTATATAGTAGAATTTAGCCGGACTTCATGGAGCAGCTGGTGATGCATTCTCTGGCATCCGTTTGTGACACAAAAACTCCCCTCGTGGCAGCTACGAGAGGTATACACCATGTTGCGTTACGTTAAATCATCGTTCATACACCGTGGCTTTGACGAACTTACTATGCCCGATTATTTTGTGTACCTCTTAAGGCATGTTGGAGATTTTGTTTCCTTGGGCACATAGTGTATAACGAGAGCAGGCGTTATTTCGGCTCTTTGTCTTCGCTATCCTGGACGGAACAAATTAATTTGGCTTCGTCAAAGAGCCAGTCGATACATGAAAAATGCTGCGGCTTACAAACCAGCTCTTTAAGCAGTGATGAGTTCGCAATGTCCTGCTGGCCGTTGACATATACGGTCAATTTGTCCACATTTGTTGTCAATGGGACGAGACCACCCATATTGGACTCGTTTGTATGTTGTATTTTGGTCTGCATCTAACGATGCAATCTATTCCTGCAGTTAAAGAATGTATAGATGATCTGCATGAACAGTGGCGGCACGTGCAGAACCATCTGTAACAACAGGCACTCTGGTGGTTACGGCGGCGGACGTAGGAGTCCCACTCATGATTGAAGATATTGTTGCTGCATTGGCACTCTCTACGATTTGTATTCACAGTGTAATCAGAAATCTGAGTGCTGGCTAACGGCATCGACGCAGTGTAGCCAGAAGTCGCAGTTAGTACGGCTTAAGAGATAGAATCGCTCTGAATGCAGTGGCCAAAGCATTGCTTTTATATGTACCATATATTCCTGCTGTGCCTGTGCTATTACGCCGGCTGACGATGTAGTTGGTACTGTAGGTTCCATGCCCAGGTTTAGTGGGCTGTGTTGAGGTGGTGTGCGACTCAACATCTGATGCGCAAACAAACAACAACTACGCGAAATAAAAATGTTTTCGATCGACGAAAAAAGCAGACATTAAAAAATCACATGTTTATTTCTATGACAAATGGGGTTATATACAGAACTCATTTTACATGATATATTACATATATCCATCTACGCCTCGTCAGGGCCAGCTAGGGAGGCCACTTTCTTGAAGCAGCTAACATTGCAAAAGATGATTGAAGGTCACGATGTACATTTCGATGTGGCAGTGCAATAAACCGGGACAACCGCGTTAAACGTAAGGCTTCACAACGTAAAAGTGTAAACGAGTAATTTCAAAATGGACAAACCCAAAAATTCCCATTAACCCATTTACTCCATATGCTGTCCACGTCACACTACCCACCAACTAAATTTGTCCGTCCCGAACAAGATTCGTAGTCCACCCTTTTACGGTGCCAATGGATCTAGGTAGACGACTTTCATATTTGCTCTACTGCTGGCGTTCCATTAAAGCCGGTATACTACATCATTAACCGTTTTATTACCTTGTACGGCCCCTCCCAATGTGTGAAGCAATACCAATTGTTCGTCTTCAAAGCCTCCTGATATTGTACCTTGTCTCTATTTTATCGCGTTTGATCTGTGCGCCTGCTTATGTCTGCATGAATCTGGTCCAAACATTCTTTGAGGACTTTTCTTCCTTTGTTAATACGCCAAACCTCAGGTCTGCAGCAAGCCTTAAGTGCGATCCGAAAATTACCTTTGCCGGTAATGTTGATATCGTGTCGTGGATAGGAGATAGGTATGTCATAAGAAAGACTGGTATTTGTTCGTCCTAGTTACGTTGAGTCCTGTCGACCACTTCCCTTAGATATATCTCCAGTGTCCTGTTGAACCTCTCCAACCGACAGTGGATGCAACGGTGTTGTCATTGTCTTATGTATGCCTAAGGTCTGACACACTTCCTTGAAGAACGCAGATAAAAATCTCTTCCTTGAGTGCAGCTCCAAGAGACCTCTGAAACGACTTATGCAATTGCGAAATAATGCATCCGCACAAGTCTTTGCTTCCTGATTCGGTATGGCATATACCTCCGGTCAGTAGCTGAAATGGTCGATTACCACCAGGACATACTACTTCTAAGTTCAACGGCTTTAATATTTTTGTACAGATCGGGATCATTCATACTGCGAATCTGTTCAAGCGACCACAGTTCCTCGTTGGCTTCAATGAGGGTTCTTCCGATGACTACGTTCTTAACTGGTAGTTAGTCTCTGGCTTCATGTACCCACGAGGTGTTGTTCCCACTCGTGTTGTAGCCACAATCACCATCCGTATTTGCACTTGACCGTGTACCGTGACCCTACAGCTGGGCAAACAACACACAGAAGGCTGCTGCTACTTGGGCCTGCGTAAGCCAGCCTATACAGGAAATTGTCTAACGTGACTGCCAAGATAAACGAAATCCACTTAAGAGACCATGGGTGGGCAGACTTTTTTATGTGGTGGACTACTATTAACCATTTACAAAACGTCGGTGTCCCCTTTGCAATATTGGCTTTGATATTTTAATTAAATTCACTTTTCTTTACAAATTATATTGTATTTTTGTATAACTTTTATATAACCTTTTACAAAACATCGGGCTCCCCTTTGCAATATTGGTTCTAAGATTTTATTAAAATTATTTTTTCTTTAGAAATTAAATAGATTTTTAATGTATAACTTAAGTTAACAATTAAAAACATACATCATTTCTGATACAAACACTAGAGAAAATGAAGAAATACAAGAGTTCCTAAAAGTTGATGCATGCGTCCACTGCGTTTGCAACTGTGGAATGCAGTTGCTTATATTCAATATAAAAGCAGGCTGAACAAAATTGTCTGTATTCGACATAACCTGTGAAGATATGTGATTTTAAATACATATATACAACATGAATGAAAAGTTCCTACGTGATGTTAAACGAGTGTGGACAGAGGTTTTCATAGTGATATAAGGATTCGATCTAGGTGATTTTTTCGTAAATATAGTTAGGTTGTTTTTTGTGAATGGTTTTTAACAGCAATATACACGTTCTGTATTGTAAAAAGTACTTCCAAATCACATCCAAGGAGTTTGCAGCGTTGTTCTGAGGCATGGTCATATCTTCGAATGTCAAACACATAAAGTGCTTTAGCATTAATTGATTTTAGCAGCTTTTGATCTGCCCATACTAAGTCTATCACGGACAGATTTGACGGCGTTCCCCCGAAAATTGCTTGGCGGTCGATCGCGTTCGACGGTCAGTCCTGCACTAGACTAGACTGTCATTTAAAGATTTTAAAAGCCAGCTGTACAAGACTGTGGTAGACTCAAGAGGGAAACACCATGTAGTTATTGCTGGGGACTTGATTTTAAAAGCCAGCTGTACAAGACTGTGGTAGACTCAAGAGGGAAACACCATGTAGTTATTGCTGGGGACTTGATTGGCTGATCACAGAGTTGGGCAGCAGGAAAACAGACGTACGGGGAAGAACTCTTCTCGAAACATCCGTACCCTCTAGGCGTAGACATTGCCAACACAGACACAATGAGCACTTTTGAGATTCAAGAGATTCACTCAACAGTAAACTGATAAGGAGCGTAAGCGAAGATTATTCGCCGACCGATCACCAAGCTATTGTAATGCAAATCTTAGAAAACTCGATACCCGACCGTTACTGTGGAATGAAGTTGTCCTGAAATTGAGAGCGATCTGTCTGAGAGTTCGAAAGAGATCCCAAAGGTCGAGAGGCAGATCCGAAAATGGAAAAGCTATAAAAGAAAGCAAAGCGAAGTGTTTGAGGAAACTTGAGCCCAAAAAGCTAAAAATAAAAAAAAGCAAAAAGATGCCGGGCAATAATCAGACGTGAAATTTATTTATTTATTTATTAACTCATTTATTTATTTCATATAATACAAACTACAAATGTGTAAACGGTTTTTTGAATATCAAATGTGCGAACTAACGATGGCATCTGAAATTGAATCATAGATAAGAGTGAAGAACTTTGTATAATATATGACTGCATTTAGCCTAAGGCTTAACAGCTAATTGTAATTTTAACAATTATATGTTAGCTTTTTAAATAAATAAATAAATAAATAAATGACTGCAAAGTAAATCCCTAACGAATATATACGGTGAGTCGTTGGTACAGATCTTAAACCAAGCAGTTGGCACCTTGCTTCATAGAAGGAGCAAAAATCCCAATGCATATTATTGTTAGGAAGATGTGTATTTCCAATTGAATAATTAAACTGGATGGGAATAGCTAATCTAGTGATGAAGATTGTTTGGCATTTATTTAAATTAAGTTTAAGGTCATTGTATTCGCACCACTTAAAAATATTGTTAATATCGAATTGTAACAGGTGACAGGCATTAGCATTTTGAATGCAAGTTGAATGCTGAACATTTTCATATCATCCGCATATAAAAAAGATTGACTATGCTAAATAGTTCGTTTTGACGTTGCGTTTTGACGCGTCATTAACAAAATTCGATTCATCGTTATTTTCCCTTTTTGCCAAAATTCGTAAACGTAAGGGTCCTCGAATAAAAAACATAAAAAACTTGTGAAAATGGCATCAAGTAATGGGCATACCGATTCCAACTTTTTTGGACCTCTGGATTGCTCGACAGTGACAATGAAAATGAAATGGACCACAGAAAACGACGTGCTCCCAATTAAACATTAAAAAAAGTCGCCCGACTATGTGCATAATTTGATTAAATGCATCAGTATTTGTGATTATTCAATCAAAATAAAAATCATGTGTGAAAGTGTCGATTCTTACAATAACGTGCTCAATAAGATAAAATCCGAAAACTGCCAATACTACTAAGATACAATGAACATATTTTTATACAATTCTTACTCTGGTAGTTGAATATGACTTAAAGATAATCTCCTACCATAACACAATTAACAAACAGTTTTACTCAATCTTAACGCTAGAATGTGAATGCACATATTTGTTTTGGGCTGAATGTTTATAGTAAAAAAGTAAGTGTTGCTAGGCAACGGAGAAACAGGTAACTACGATTAAAAAAGAATACATACACTGAAATAAGAACAGTTGCTGGATTAATTGGATATTACAAATAAACTCATTTTAACAAAAAAGATGACCGGTAACGAGATATCTAGTATACGAACAAGTGGATTACTAAGATGAAAATAAACATATAAAGTTTAAGTGGCTCGATGACATTTCCCGACTCGTCGGAACACTTAGGGTGAAGACTCTATATTCCATCCGGTAGACGTACGTCTGCTACCACCTTATCAACGCCTGAATAAACTTTGACCACTTGGCGCAATTGCCAAGAAGAGTGAATGTTGTTAGGTTCGATTAGAAGCACAATGTTGTTGACCGACACATGTTTAGTGTCTTTGTGCTACTTCGAGCGTCTTGTGATCTCGGGTAGATACTCGCGATAACAACGTTTAACAAATTCCGAATCAAGTGCTGAGGGCGTCGATTGTACAATCAGCTATGTGCATCACTTTCGTGAAAAATTCCAGGAGCCGTGATGTTTCTATCGAGTGTATCATCTGGATCAACGGGAAGGTGAGTCAAAAGACGCCTGTTAATCTTCTACCATTGCGCTTTGAGTAAAGCGTTACGAAGAACATCCTCCCTTGGAACTACCCGGATGAATTCGATGCTGATTTTAATTGAACGTATGAGACCCAGCACCACCTATCCAAGGTGAGTAAGCTGGAATGAAAAGCCTTATACGTTTTTCATCTTTTGTGCATCCAGTTCTAATTTTCTAAGAACTAACAAAATTACTGCCATTGCCACTGTACAGGAATCGGGTAACAACGTGATTAATGATGAAACGTCGAATACACATAATACATTGGTGCAAGCTCAAGTCATTTAGCAGCTCTAATTGTACTGCCCTGAAAGTAAGACAATTCAAAATCATTCCATACCTTTTAACAGTGCCTCTTCCAAATTTTACGGATAATGGACCAATCTAAAGGACGAAAGTTAATCGAGATTCTGGGAGTATCCATCCTTTGGCATTACAGGACTCGCATTCTGACGCTTACATACCAGGTATACCGGATATAGCGTCAAGATACAAATGTCTCGATAGGGAACATTTGTTGTGAACGAGCACTTATTTTTTTTTTGTTTGTTTGCTATGACATCTGTGAAAAATATTTAGTATACATTAAGTCATTGAACAGACAAAATTCATATTTTTTGATCGTGTTAAAAATGTCGAATTTTGTACCAGAAAGTGATGATTTGCGGAAAGCATTCATTTTTTTTTCATTTGAAGAAAAGTGCTGCAGAGTCGCATCGAATGCTTTTCGAGGCATATGGTGATCATGCTCTATCAGAAGCAACATGCAAAAGATGGTTTCAATGGTTCAGAAATAATGATTTTGATGTGAGAAATGAAGAACGTGGAAGACCACCAACAAAATTTGAAGACGCCGAATTGCAAACGATATTGGCTGGAGATGACAAAAGCAAATGGCAGCAATGTTATATGTTGCACAACAAACAATTTTTTACAGTTTAAAAGCTATGGGAAAGATCCAAAAGTGTGGAAAATGGGTGCCACGTGAATTGAATGAAAGACAGATGGAAAACCGAAAAAACACTTGTGAAGTTTTGCTTCAAAGACACGTAAGAAAATCGGTTTTGCATCGGATTGTTACTGGCGATGAAAAATGGATTTATTTTAAGAATCCTAAACGGAAAAAATCATGGGTTAATCCGGGACAACCATCATTGCCGATCGATTCGGCAAGAAGACAATGCTGTGTGTTTGGTGGGATCAGAAAGGTGTGGTGTACCAGGAGCTCCTAAAGCCTGGTGAAACTGTTAATACTGATCGCTACCGATAACAAATGAACAATTTGAACCATGCATTGATCGAAAAACGAAAAGAATTGGCCAGAAGACACGGCAAGGTAATTTTGCTCCATGACAATGCACCTGCACACAAAGCAAAACCATTTCAGGATACAATCAAAACACTTGGCTGGGAGCACGGTATTCACAAATTGCGAGAAAGGTGGTCAAAATGTGTAGAAAACAATGACCAATACTTTGAATTAAATGTTTTTACTTTCCCATTAATAATTAGTGTTTTATTTTCAAAAAAAAAACTTATTTCATACCTTTATATAGCATCTATGCTTAATGTTTTTTGGACTACTCCTCGGATAGAAATAATCCATGCTGCAATAACTCAGACTGTACCATGGTGAAAGTTTCTATCGTGGTGAAACTGGATTAAGAGATCCACAAGAGGTTAATCCTTTGGTTATATAGCGGGAATACGCGATTTATAGGAAACCAACGCCTTTTGACCTCTTGAGCTTAGCCGTAATGTAAATTCTTCATCCAAGAATGGAGACAAACATAGAATGCAATTTCAAATTTTGACTCCGCCAGCCACTTGGATTGATGCAATATCATCTGGTAATACATCTTGTTGTATCGTCTCTTCCTGAAGATCCAATTTTCAGCACGATGGAATTTTGGCGGCGTGATAAATAATCCGTTTTAATGTTACTAAGTTTGTTTTTCAGACGACAGCATAAGAAGCTTGAAGATGTCCAGCATGCACCAAAATATTCTGTTACTCTAAAGAATCTTGTGAAACTGCAGACTTGCTTGACAAAATTGGCCATTTTACGAAATCTTCTTGAAGGATCTCAGATCTTGAAAACCACCGTGAATTTTGAAGGCTAGATCCAATAAATAGACGTGTGGCATTGTCAGCTACATTATCGGTGGTGCTTACATAAAACCACTGCCGAGCTGAGGATGAATCCAAAATTTCTACCAACACGAACTGCGACGAAGGATGGGAATTCGTATGTCGTTGAGTTTATCCATGAAAGTACTATCTTTGAATCCGAGAGAAAGATCACCTTGTGGATATCGATGGAATGTGAACTTTTTATAGTTGAAGCTAGACGTACTTCCAAAACAGCAGCTTGTATTTCGAGGCGAAGAACCTTGCGAGACGTAGATAAGCGAAAGCTTTCTCTGAGGCATCAACAAAAACGACGAGGCTTACTTCTGCCATATCGGGACTCCAAGAAGCATAACGACGGGAAATTCTACTCAACGTTTTTCAACATTTTTTCGAACTCCAACCAATGCAACTTCAGTTGAACTGAGACTGGCTCGTCCCAATTGAAACCTTCCCGCCAGACTTCTTCAAGAACAATTCTTCTTCGTGTAATGAGCAACGAAATCAGACCAATTGGGTCGAAAATCTCGCTTTGAAACATTGAATTCAGAATTAAGCGTTTTTTCCAAAAATTTGGTCTTCTGAAAGCTTGTATGTGAATTGATCGGAGGAAGGAATCGCATTATTTCGAAATTATTTGATTGAATTCCTACGAGATTAAAACCCATTGGTTTAAGCAGTCCACTCGTCAATATTGCTTAATCACGCGTTTTGGTTATCACGTTGGATTTAAAACACATTTCATTTTTCGTTTTGTCTCTTTATTAATGCCCGATCACTTTTGCTTCTTTTCACAGACTGTGCTTAACAGTAACTTATCCTAATCTGACCTAACCGGCAATCCTCTCTTTGTGGTATATGTACGTGTGTATCCTAATCTCTCTTTGGCTCGTTTCTTTTATCTTATATTACACTACTAAATTGGTGTGCAAATCCGAACCCGCATCAATCCATCCATGACATTAGAGAAATGTCCATGAAACCAAGCATCATAAATGCCATTAAATAGATTCCAGGACTAGCAGAACTATCCCCGTTTCTCCGTATAAGCCGCTGACAATTTTGATCTTCGGCTGGAATCCGAATATGGTGAAACATCTCTTTAACATCAGCATCAACTTCAACATCAACTTGACGCTTTTGAAATTTAAATAACCCCGCATGGAGGGATCGAGTATGTCTGCTTCTTTTAACAAGCAGCCATGTCTGCTACTACTCTCGGCTTGGGAAGAATCTTATTAGTACTTTCCACGATGAAAGTCCTCTTCAGTAGCTGTCCTTGCATATCGTTTGACCAACAATTCTGGTATGTAGTTTGTTCATCCAAACCAGAAGGATAGGATTCTTCAAGTCCAATAAGAAAGTATTTGGAATGCTAATGTTGTCTTCTTTCCAAAGCAGACCAATTCCATAACGACCATCCACAAAATTCAAAGTTGTCCGATAATATTCAAGGCAAGTGTCCGATAATATTCAAGGCTCGGGTGTCTTCTTTGCTAACAAAATCACCCTTAGGGACCAATACTTCAAACTCTTTAGTCGCGAAATGCAGCTTGACTCGCTCATGCAAATCTTTCTCTTTAATGGCATCATGAAACATAAAGTAATTGACTGGGTAGCTCCAAATTCTTAACTGAATACACATTTTTTTAGCAAATAACGTTTGAGGCTACTTATCCTAGTACTGCCACACTTGCTCTCATTGAATCTTTGCTTCTACAGGAGTTCTTTGTCCACTGAAGAGTAAGCTATTCAGGACTACCCTCTAGCCCTAATTCATCGAAGAGATATTTTTCAATCATAGACATACTCTGCTGCAGATATATTGAGCTCAGGTTTTACATTTTTATGTACTGTATGGAGCAAGCGATGATGACGGTCACATACTTTTTGATATGCCTATCCTCTAAGAGCCTTACTCAAACGTGCAATATTTTCTTTTCCATTGTACTTCCCTCCTGCTGTGGTGGACTTAAACACCTAGTCAAAGTACGGCCATTCTCATTTATTTTCACCTGTGAAAATCGGCAATTCTTACACATTGTTTTGGTTCAAAATATTGAGTAGATTCCTCATATCCGACTGTTAATTTGAAGATTGCGAATTATACTTTTGTCGTATGAGTTCTTCATGTTGAATGGGAGTCGATTGCCGAAGCGGATCACAGTTTTCCAGCAATAAGTCATGATTTGCCTGAATTTTACGATTAATATCGAACCTCTCATGCATAATATCAGCTGATGAATCATGCGATGCTGTGTTGATCCTTTCTTTATGATGATCAATGGGTCCTATACCAGCTTCTGTCTTATTTCCTCCAACAGAAACTGGCTTACTAATTTCAGCCCCGGATTTGATTCGCAATCATTCTTGTTGAAAAACCAAGGGTAATTTTCAACAAAATAACAACTACACGTCTTCTGATTCGTGGGTATATACTGTACTGTACCTTCCTCGGCTGTAATGCCTTCATCAACTACTTACATCAACAATGCCTCAGCCTCTTATGGAAGCAGTAAGTTGTTCATAATAGAGGAATTGAATTTACTGGTCGTGGATATGGCCACTAAACCTTGTGCATGTAAATCGAGAATAGATCAATTTAATGTTTTCCCACAATTAGCTACTAAGTTTTTGTATAATCATGTTAAGAAATTTAAGTAACAACAATATAAATATTAGAACGCGGAATGCTAGAGGTATAAAGCAAAAACATGTAGAATTTAAACATTTCTTAAATAGTAACAACATTGATATTAGTTTGGTAACCGAAACATGGCTACCCTCCGATATTCGTATCTCTACCCCGACCTATAAATATTATCGTGTGGATAGGGTCGAAAGAAGAGGTAGGTGTGTTGCAATAATGATATATAGATATCACTTCAACACGAGCTTTTGCCCAATATTTAGACTACGTTCATTGAAAATGTGGGAATTGAAATAACCTTGTCCGACCTATCGAAAGTAAAGATTTTTTGTGTATATATCCCTGGTAAAATGAGAAGATATTTTACTCGTGAGCAAAGATGTCTTGCATTTAGAAAGGATCTAAGAATGCTCCTTAGTACGATTTGCATGTTTTTAGTAGTTAATTGCAGGCACAGGGCTTGGGGTTGTGCTAGAGAAAATTCCTGGGGTAAAATATTGTCTGATTTGTCTCCTTTGTTACTTGTTTCCATTAAATTTCCAACTAGTTTTAATCACGTCCCTTCTCGTGCTATTGGCAATCCATTTGTTCTAAACTTCCTAATAACAAACTTCTCTAGCCTGATATCTCAACCAATTTCTATAAATGAGCTCAGCTCTGACCACAATCTGGTTCTTTCAAATATATGTGCTGGTTGGAAAAAAATATCGCAGATAAATAGACATACAGCTCAGTATGATGATTCGATGAACCTCGACCTCATATCAACAAAGAAGATTTTGATTCAATTGTCAAAATGTTCGCACAATATCCTTACTTCTGCTAATAATAATATTCCAAGAGTTCAGAAGAAAAAATATTCGTTTGATACTTCCCGCTGACATTTTAGAACTTATAACAATTAGAAACATACACAAAAATCGTCATATACATAACAATATAATATGATATGTGTGGTGCTACACCCCATAGAGGGCCAGGGCCTATAAATGGTATATGATATGTATATATTATCCTTTATTGATTATTTATTTACTTATTTTGTTATTTACATATTTATTTATTTATTTATGTAAGTTAAGGAACCCATTTCGAGATTTCAGAAAAAAAAACGCGAACGGGGATGCAACGGCTCCACTCAACTGTTCGACTTACGTTTGTTCAAAATAAAAAACTCTTTGCTTTATCAATTTGATTATTAACTTACTATTCAATGTCCCGAAGAAGACTGACATTAAAACTAAGTTGGTTCCTATAGGAAGCTAAAAGCGCGACGCAACCTGATCCTCAAGAAACATGTGAACAGGTTTGAACCTGAATATGGTAGACTTAGTCAGCAACTTTCATATTGACTGCCGCACTGCATGGGGTTCAGAGCCAAATGCGCGGCGTTAACTTGTATCTATTTATTTATATAATTAAGAACGTATTGTTATTTTCATAACATGCTTTATATATATTTATGGAGTATATATGCTGAATTTTGTATTTATTGCATTCATAGTTCTATTTATTTATTTATTTTCTCTGTATAATGTTCTTTTTTTTCGCAGTTTCCTCAATATATATAGTTATATAATAAAAAGAGACATCCATTCGATAAGAAACGTTTTATTAAATACTTTAGTTTTACACTCGTAGGCTTCAGACTTAAGACTAACTTAGCTTAAAACAATGTATTAGGAGTCATAGCGTGGCTCTCTCCAATCCTTAGAGAAAGATCAGGTTGGAGAGAGAGCGAGAGAGTGGCCTCTCAATACAGATCAAGGCGGGTGCATATCAGCACACTTGGGATATGTTTACTTACGTAATACCTCCAACACAAAGTATTTTTGGTCTCCAAAAATGGTATAAGCTTCAGTTTTTATAATTTATCACATTATGTAATTTAAGTTTTGGAATTCAGTTTGGACTTTTAATAACAAAAACAAATTTATAATTGGTTAAATATAATAAAACGTGCTTTGTTTTACATAATCTTTTCTTAATATCTAACTTAATCTAAATCCATTCTTGTTTGGTTATGTGTTTTAAAGCAATTTACTTATTTTCAAACAATGTCATACACAATTTTTGTAACGATTTTAGAATACATGCCTTTTAATTCTAAAAAGGATAAAGAATTAATGATTCAAAATTAATGATTAAAAGAAAAAACAAAAATGCAAACTCCAACTTTTTTTTCTTGTGTTACATCATCCCTCAAGCACGTAATTTCCGAATATTGTCACCCTATTCAAATCCAATGAACACAATGAATATACCCTTTACTCAAATGTCAATTGTCAAATCTATGGACGAGTGCGAATTCAAATTAATCAAATCAGATTCAAATTCAAATATTTATTTTGGACCCAAAATTTGGCAAAAGTGCAAGCAAAACTTAGAAACTAATGCACAGAAGAAATAATGGTAATGAAAAAGAATAGAATAGAATAGAAATTAAGTTCCAGACGTCAGCAAGTACGAGTATTTGATTTACGTTACTTGATATTTATATCTTCGTTTTAGTTGTTTTTTGTAGTGTTTCATATTTCTTTTCGTACATAATGCATAATTATCGTCTACACTGAAATTGGATAGTTTTTTATACCTCGGATAACTTTTTATAATAACAGTTCTGTTCTTTACAATATTCATGCATTGGCGTGGTTTCATATTGTAATTATTTCTGTTACCAATTCTGATTTCTTTTTCTTCCTTAAACTTCTCTGCTAACGTATTTACTAAGATTCTTACAAATAAAATCGATCGGTCTAAGCCGACTACAAAGTCGCATGTATTGTATTATTATAAATGTTAATAATGTCAAATAGCTTTTCATCCAGTTTCAAAATATCTTTAGCAACGTTCAAGATGCTCGTTTAGCTTTTCGTGTAGCCTTTCCACACGGCATTGCCCGTTTTATGGAAACCTGTTGTTTTGTGGAAATTGAGCTCTCTTTAAAGAATTGGTCCACAGCTGAATGTAAAATACATGTATCTGAATCAGATACAATTTTACTGGGCTTCCCTAGAAACTGAATCCTTTGCTTAATTGCACTTAATATGGACATCCAATTTTTATCTTCCAAATCATGAATAGTCGCATATTTTGAAAACTTGTCAGCAGTAGTCAAGTACATTTTCTTTCTTTCAGAGAACCAAATGTCAATGTGTACTATGTCGTTGAAGCATTTAGGAGATTCTGTAATTTGCATAGTGATTTTCAAAGGCTGTCGATTATGTTTAGCTAGATTGCATGTCTCACAGTTGTTTATAAATTTGTGTATCTCCATTTGTAAATTTGGGTAGAAGTATAGCTTTTTTAGTTCGAAAAACATTTCGTTTATTCCTCTATGGTTTTTACTGATGTGTTCTTGCTTAATAAGTTCATTTCTGTCTGTAATATCTGTTAGTTTAACACGTTCCCTGCCTCGTGTACCGAAAACAGTACACGCTTAGCTTCATTTCTACGCCAACGTGTTTTTTCAAATTAAAATTTTTTTTCTAAATTTTAATTCCCGTTATGATTGTTTTATGTTATTAAGTGATGTTAAGAGGAATTTTTGCATCGTGTACTAATAACGGTACACGCGGCGTGGTGATTAGTCATGATAGCAAATTTCAGCATTGAGTATTTGATTGTAGTATTCTTGTTATTTTTTAATTACAAATAATAATAGTCAATAATAAAGGAACACTTATTTGAACTTTATATTTGGATAAAGCTATTATGAATACTCTTTATATATAAATAAAAACGTTGAATATATTTTAGCTTATAGTTTTCCAGTATATTTTATACATTCACTGATATATTTTCTAATTTCTACTGCCTTCCTAAAAATGGAGAGTGAGGATGAAAATATTAGGTCTGATTCTTCTGCCAGTATACCAAGTTCTTCACCAAGCGAAATTGCTTTCCGACGTGTTCGCAACACACGTAGAATCTTATGTATTACAGATAGTGAAGAAGACACAATTAATATTAGTTATAATAATATTCAAAACGAATGGTTTGATCCTAGAGGAAATCAACCTCAGATTGAACTTTTCGCTTCGGGGTACGAATTGCGAATTCTCGAAACTGATTGTTGCGAAGTGAAAGACTTTTTTCTACCACTGGTAACAGAAGACTTATTACAGGAGATAGCAGATCAAATAAACATATGCATCTCAAGTATTGCAAGAACATCAATCTGTGCGATTAAGTAATTGGGTTCCATCTTCAAAAGAAGAAATTAAGAAATTTTTTGGCTTAATTATTTGGATGGGAATATGTAAATTGCCTGAAATAAGCTTACATTGGTCGAGAGATCCCTTATTTGCTGTGATATTTTCCAGAAAAGTAATGTCTCGAAATCGTTTCGAATTGCTCCTAGGAATGGTTAATTTTAGTAACAACAATGAAATCATTGTCGCCTTAATAAAATAAAAATAATTATTGATACACTAAATGAACATTTTAAGAAATATTATTATGTCCCAGAAAATGTTTACACTGATGAATCTATAATACCTTTTCGCGGACGGCTCAGCTTCAGACAATATATGAAACAAAAAAGACACAAATATGGTTTTAAGATTTTCAAATTATGTTCGAAGAATGGCTATACACATCGCTTTCAAATTTACGATGGTAAAAATTCAGCCATTGCAAAGTTTACTCAAACAAACGTTGTGATGATGCTTTCTCAAGATATCATCGAAAAAGGACACACCATTTACGTCGATAATTGGTATACTAGTTTAGACTTAGCACAACAGTTGATCAAAAAAAATACACACCTAGTTGGAACAATTCGATCAAATCGTCGATGTCTGGATAAAGAAGTTGTAGGCAAAAAACTTAAACCAGGGGATATTTTTGGAAAAGAACACAAAACCGGGATTACTTTGTTGAAATGGAGAGATAAGCGGGATATTTTAACATTGTCTACAAAACATTCCGTAGATACAGTGAATATAAGAGTAAAAGGACGGAACGGATAAAACCTGCTCTAATTGTACACTACAATGACAACAAATCGCTTGTGGACATATCCGACCAAATGACCGCATATTATTCTCCATTACGAAGAACTTTAAAATGGTATCGAAAATTGGCTTTCGAACTTTTATTGAACATGGCAGTTGTGAATGCATCGGTTTTATATAATACAAAAAGCAATCACTTCTAGAATACAGAAAGAAATTAATTTTATATTTATGCAATTTAGGTAATGATTCATATACTGAAGAAGATGACCATGTACCACGTTGTAGAAAATGCATGAATTACAAAAAGACAGTAGATAACCAGCAAAAAGAAACCGCAGCACAAGGGTGACGACGTTTTGTAATGATTGTCCTGATAAGCCATTCTTATGCATTCCATGTTTTAACAAAATTCATCGCTACATGAAAACGTAAATGAAACATATGATATACTCCACTTTGGATTTCATGTTCTTTTCTGTACTTCATTTTTATTTAATTATTCAATCTGAAATAAATATTATTTCTGATGTTACTATCTATGCATTATTGTTTTGATATTAATAATCTCGAAAATAATATAAATTCTCTCAAAAACAAAAAAAATAAGAATTTATACAAAATTATTAAAGCGCTTACCGTGAACTGTTTTTGGTACAGGCGGCGTAGAAATGACACCTAGTGAAAAACAGCGTGGCAAGGAACGTGTTAATGGGTACTCAAATAACCTTCACGAGGTGCAAATTCTCATCCGTGACCTAAAACCCTCAATTGTTGCATTGCAAGAAACACATATACTTTCCTCTTCAAACCCAAATCCACCCAAAGAAGATGCAGGGTATTTCTACAATTTCGATGTGAACAACCAGGCAAAACAAGCACAGGACTTCTAATTCACTAATCTATCCCCCACAAAGTTGTTCAAATTAATTTGCCTATATCAGTGGTTGCAGTTGAAATAACACTTAGTATCAAATTAACCGTAATCTCGCTGTTTATCCCTCCATCCCAAAAATGTACCCAAATCGAATCAGAAAGCGTTGGTGGAACCAGGAGTTGCAAAAACTGCGCAACCAAAAACAAACAGCTTGGGCAAATTTTAAAAAACACCCTACTAACCAAAACCTTGTCAGCTATCGAAACTTAACGCACTCTTTCGTAGAAATGCAAAACAAGCAAAATAAAACTGTTTCGAAACCTTCACATCTGATATTAACCCCAACTCATCTACAAAAAAAAAATCTGGGCTGACAATAAAAGCCTTACAGGACATTACACACCACATACTATCAACACTATCACAACCGGTCACCAAATACTTCTACATTTAAAATAGCAGAACTGTTTGCCGAAATATGGTCGACGTACTCAGATAACTCCTATTTCGATATAAGCTTCCTGATTGCCAAAAACAATATGGCAACTAAAACAACATACCAAACTTAGTCAAAGGTAAAACCCCAGGTTTCGACAGAATTGACTACAAAAGGCAAAAAAAAAACAGTCCCCCTAACCTCACAACCCTCCTCCTTAATTTATTTAACCAGATCTTCACTACTGGTATCATCCGCCAAGTATGGAAAACTGCGACTGTTGTTCCAATACCAAAGCCAAAAGTTAAACTTAACTTCAAAAACATAATTTAATTTTAATATGCATTGCTTATAACTTAAGAAGGCGCTAGTTACCACGCGGATTTGCACACATCAACACACTAATCAACATCGTCAAAGCAACTATTCTCTCAAAAATCAACTACAGATTGGTAGTTTATGGCAAATGTTCCAAATCATCCTTACAGTGTGTTTAAGTTCACCACGCCTCCGCTAGAATCAGCCTGAAAGCAGTCGTTCATAGACCTCAACGCAGTGCAGACGTGTTCGGCTTCAGATCGGAGTATTATTTTCTCAAGTGCGCAAAATCACAAGAAAAATTAAATAGTGTCGATAGTTCGGTGGGTAGCGTCATCGCTCGTGATATGACCGACTCGGGTTCTATACCCATGCAAAACCGAAAAGTTTAATTTTTTTTTTAAAGAACACACAATTAGAGACACATTGTGTGAGTGGCGTGGTGAACGCAGAGGAGCAACCCGCGCTCCCAAAAACGGGTACAAACAGTGAACCGGTAGCAGGCACATCAGGCCACCAAGCTGGTGTACCAAGCCATCAGGAAGAGAGGAAGAAGAAGCTGCAATCGCAGCCAAGCACGGTGAAACGTCGAACAACTGGAACCTCAGGCGACATGGACGCAAATACAAAAGCAGCAACAACAACAACTGCAACAACAACAATTGCAGCAGCCAACACAGAAGTAGCAGCAACTTCAAAAGCTGTAGTAGCATCAACACTACAACAACAATCAGTAGACGACGTACTATACGAGTCGGCAGATGGTGAAGGGAGATTTTCCTACGGAGGCAAAGGCAACCCCTTCAGCTCCCTAGTGTCATCCGAGTCAGAAGACGAAGATGAGGAGGACAGAGAGCAACTTCTCAAGATACAGAGAAAAAGAGAGGAGCTGGATGCCCATATACAGGCAATCCAAAAAAAAATTGCAAGCCAGGAGAGCGGCCAAAGAAGCTGCACAGCAACAGAAGCAGCAACAACATGAGCAGCCAAAGCTGCAGCAACAACTACACCAGTTGCCAAATGGACAGCGCATATCAGCTGCCAAACAACAACAAAAACAGCAGCAGCAACAACAACTGCCGCATAAAAAACTGCAGCAGAAGAACCAACAGCAGCAGCAGAACCAACAGCGGCTGAAGAACCAACACCAGCAGAAACAGCAACAGCAGCAAAGAACAACACCGAAAGCAGAGAGATGCCCGCCAATAAACATCTTCGGAATGGAGACCAAGGACGTTGACAAACTATGTAAGTTGGCTACTGAAAACTCCTTTTTTATCAAATATAAAGGGCCCTTAAGGCTATCTGTCCACTGCTTATCGGTGGCACACTACCGCGCAGTAAAGAAGAGTTATCGGTGGCGGGGGCCGAGTTTTTTTCGTATACTCCCAAAGGGGAAAAAGTGCAGACCATGCTCCTTAGTGGTGTGGATCCTGATACTGATCCTGAGGATTTTCTCGCTGAACTGCGCCAGGCGCAGAGCGACAATGTCACGTTCGTTGGGGTTAAGCCCTTCAACACTGCGGTAACGAGAAGGGAGAATAGGAAACTTCCGTTCTACCGTTCTACAGCAAAAAAGACAGCCTAAAGCGCATTAATCGCTTAGGCTCCATTTCTGTTACATGGGAAACATTAAAAAAGACCAAGCACATACTCCAATGTGCTCGTTGTCAGAGGTTTGGGCATGCCGCGGCGAACTGCAACATGCAGTCTCGCTGCGTCAAATGCGCAAAAACCCACATCCAAGGGGAATGTCCCTTAGGCACGGAAAAGGTCGAAGATAGGAGTAAACTAATGTGCGTAATCTGTAAGACTAACGGATATCCGGCAAAATATCGGGGATGTCCAAGAGTGCAAGAACTCAGAAAAATCATTGAGGCTAAAAAGAAAACAAAAATGGTAGAAGCGCCTCGTGCTCCATCTACCGCTGTTACACCGGAAGTCTCCTTCGCCCAAATGGCATCTGAAAGGCGCCCGGTACAACAGACAGTGCCGAAGGTGGCCTCGGTCGCAGTGGCCAGGCAACCCGAAGCTGAAATGGACCTGAAGGCGGTCCTGCTCTCTATCCAGGGGCAGATCGCCCAGCTCCAAAAACAGTTCCAGAAGCAAACAGCGCGGGTAGACCTTATCTACTCAACGTTGTTTGCCGTGCCTAACGTCACACAATCCTAATGGCTGCGCACGCAGCCAACAACCTTAAGATCCCAGCAGTGAATGTGAATTCACTGATTAGGACTGAACGAAAACTAACGCTCGGTAACCTTCTGCAAGTACACAATCCAGACGTGTTGATGGTCAGCGAAACTAAGCTGAAACTCTGGTACAAGAATTACCACGTAATTCGAAGAGACCGACCCCAATCCGTGCAAGGGGGCGGGGTTGCCCTCTTAATAAAAAAAAGCCTATGTCATAAAGTCATGTATAGCAGTGAAGTGCGACGATTGCAAGAAATAGAAACGTGTATTGCACGCATTCCGCTTCAGGGTGGCAAGCGTTTATATGTGATCGCTATCTATGCAGCTGACAATCCTAACCTCAACCGCAACTTCATTTTAGAGCTCGACACTCTTTTTACTAGCCTTCGACTGAGCTCGGAGGAAAACTATTATATTATAGCTGGGGACTTAAACTCCGAGCACAGAGAATAGGGCAATAGGGTGCATAATGACAGGGAAACCCCACTGTATAACTGGCTGGCAGAGCACAATATTAAGTTCAAGCTAGATTTGCTTGCAACCGATAGGCCATCGTTTCCCAGAAGCGGATCCTATCTGGATCTATTACTAATCGACAAACGACTGACGATACTTGACGTGGAAAGACACACGCGAATATGTCCAGAGGCACCCTTATAATTATAATAAGGCACGATGGCCTCGCTTCTCCAGAGCTTTATCCACGGAACTACGTTCGAGTGGGATCAATCCTCCTACAAACAGAAACCTGACAAACGAGGAGGTTGATAGGTACCTCAGACAGATAGACAACGTAATCAAACGTACTATCCCAAAGGTAGTACAAGTCGATGACAGCGATGTTTATCGAAATGCTACCATCGACGCACTTCACTTGCACAAAAGTAGGATACCGTCTAGACTCAAACTCTTGTATAGACGGTTTACAGATCCTCAAAACGCGGAAGTCAGAGCGTTGAAGTCGGAGATCAAGAATCTCCAACAATTAATCCGTATCAATTATAGCATAGCTATAAGCTTGCACTGGGGCAATAAAATTCGGGCTGTACGTTCCAACAACCCGGGTATGTTCCCGCAAGTAAATAAAATATTTCGGAGAAAAGATCAAAACGACATTCAGAGTGTTAGACTTCCAAGGACGACAGAGAACGAACACTTACTCACAGCAATTGGCATCGATCCATAAGGGGCAGTGTTGGACAATGACTTCTTCGTGGTTGAAGATCCCCAGGAGAATGTAAAAGCAATTGGTGCTGTATTCCAGCGAGTGTATACGGTCAACGAGGTTCATAGGCCGAATCACGAACTGGAGAACGAAGCCTTGCTAAACTACAATAATCTTCGTGATGAGATAAGTCAATGGCGATCTGAGAACCAAGGTTTCACCAGGTTCAATGACGATTACATGGCAAATAGTGCCGTCGCCAATGATGTAAATAACATCTTGATTTCACAAGAAGATCTCCAGGGTATCTTTAACTCTCTAAAGAAGAAAAAGTCAGTGGGAATCGATGGTATACCGAATATTGTGCTTCGCCATCTTCCCCCCGAAGCTGTGCAGATCTACTCAACATTGTTTAACAATGCGCTGAGTAATGCTTATTACCCGAAACATTGGAAAACAGCTATGGTGCAACCAATCCCTAAACGGGACAAAAATAGATCAATTCCGACAAATCTTCGGTCGATCAGTCTTCTTCCTTGCATAAGCAAGGTTTTTGAAAAGATAGTCATTCGAGTTCTGAAACAATGGGTTGAGGAAAATAATATCATACCGGACAACCAGTTCGGATTTAGGGCGGGCCATGAAACCATACATGCCACGTCTAAACTGGTGTCCGACATTCAATGGAATAAAGACAAAAAACAATGCACGGGTGCTTGCCTGATTGACTTGGAGAAAGCCTTCGACACCGTTTGGTTGGAGGGCCTCCTCCTCAAGCTGGTCAGGCTCGGCGTAAGTAAACCATTGCTATACATGATCTATGACATGATAACAGGTAGAAAGTTCGTCGTGAAAAGTGGCGATGTAACTTCTGCCACGGTCTTTGACATCAAAAACGGTCTGCAACAAGGAGCGGTTGGTTCGCCAATCCTGTTTTCAATATTCACTGCAGATCTGATAGGTTCAATGCCGCAATTAATTGCGTACGCCGACGATTTAGTGGCGTACAGATCAGGTCCCAAAGCCGATGATATAAATATCTTGTTGCAATGTGACTTCGATCAAATTCAGCGATTTTTCGACGACTGGAAGTGATTACCAACTTCCGGAAGTGTGAAACTATCCTTTTCAGGACCCCGTTGAACATAGCATCATGGGATACGCGCACAAACTGGCGTAAGTTCGGCATTGTTGACCCACAGGGACGCCCTTTAGATGTGAAAAGTGTAGTTAGGTATCTTGGCATTTGGTTGGATCAATATCTGTATTTTGACAAACATATAGATATTGCTCTGGCCAAAGCTAAAAAGGCCTTTGCTGTGGCAAGGAGGTTGTTTTACAGCAGCCAACTTGATACCAGGGTGAAGGTAATCTGCTAAATGGCTCTCATCCGGCCAATTATGGCATACGGTTGTCCACTGTGGTTCAACGTGAGTCCTTCCCAGATGGAAAAGATGAGGTTGTTCGAGAGACAATGTCTTCGGACTTGTCTCCGTTTGAATCGTACTTCCGAATCTGAGTACAAGAAGTACTATCCCAATGAGGTCTTGTACAACGAGGCAAACCTCAACAGGATAGATAATTTTATTATTAAGCTGATCAGAAGGCACATTGCACTAGCTATGACTTCTTCCAACAGTCTGATCTTTGGGGCTTACTACCCCAACGTTATGTACCATGAGAGAGTGCGCCTTACCGGCTTTTTTCCTCCCGAGGCGTTCCTCCATTTCGATACAATTGGCCTAATACAGGATCCACACGGATGTCCTGTAATCTTCCACGTCGTACTCCGAACAGTGGGCAGGCGACTTCAATATGAACGGGACGTCGCTCGCAGTCACGAGGATCTCCTCCGGTTCAGTAGAGCGATCTCTGCTCGAGACAGGAGAGAGTCTGCCAAAGAACGGCAATTTTACTGGTGGTTACACCAAAACCAGTCCCCGCCGCCGCTGGCCTTTATAAATGACGCGGTAGTTGACCATGGTGGCCAACTTACATAGGTTTAAGGTAGTTCTAAGAAACATATACCACAAAAAAAATACAAAAAATAAAATAAAAAACAAAAAAAAAAGGTGCACCGCGGCGTATAAATTATATATGTCAGGCATATACGTAGCATATACGCCCTGGTGCACGCGTCCGTACTGTTACGGACATAGTTAAGATTGTCTTAAGTTTTAATGTTAGGTTAGTTTTAGTTCTAGTTAGTTTAATTTAGGTTAAATTATATATATATAGCCAAGTTTTTCTTTCCAGTTTTCTTGGCGAAACAAATAAAAGTAGAACGGCGTGTCTTTAACACAATAAAAAAAACATAGCATAATCCGAAAGGAACATTTCTTAAGTTAGTTAAGCTAGTTTTAAGCATTTTTGTCTATGTTAGTTAATGAATTCAAAATAAAACAAAAATGAATGAAGAAAAAAAAAAATCAGCCTGAGAGCATTCAGGAAACAAAAACACATTCTTACGGAGTGTGGCCTTCCAACAGTAGAGCAACAATTGGAATATCTTTCATCACTCCTAATCGCTAAGATTTCTACAGAAATCAAAACGACATTCAGAGTGTTAGACTTCCAAGGACGACAGAGAACGAACACTTACTCACAACAATTGGCATCGATCCAGATGGGGCAGTGTTGGACAATGACTTCTTCGTGGTTGAAGATCCCCAGGAGAATGTAAAAGCAATTGGTGCTGTATTCCAGCGAGTGTATACGGTCAACGAGGTTCATAGGCCGAATCACGAACTGGAGAACGAAGCCTTGCTAAACTACAATAATCTTCGTGATGAGATAAGTCAATGGCGATCTGAGAACCAAGGTTTCACCAGGTTCAATGACAATTACATGGCAAATAGTGCCGTCGCCAATGATGTAAATAACATCTTGATTTCACAAGAAGATCTCCAGGGTATCTTTAACTCTCTAAAGAAGAAAAAGTCAGTGGGAATCGATGGTATACCGAATATTGTGCTTCGCCATCTTCCCCCCGAAGCTGTGCAGATCTACTCAACATTGTTTAACAATGCGCTGAGTAATGCTTATTACCCGAAACATTGGAAAACAGCTATGGTGCAACAATCCCTAAACGGGACAAAGATAGATCAATTCCGACAAATCTTCGGTCGATCAGTCTTCTTCCTTGCATAAGCAAGGTTTTTGAAAAGATAGTCATTCGAGTTCTGAAACAATGGGTTGAGGAAAATAATATCATACCGGACAACCAGTTCGGATTTAGGGCGGGGCATGAAACCATACATGCCACGTCTAAACTGGTGTCCGACATTCAATGGAATAAAGACAAAAAACAATGCACGGGTGCTTGCCTGATTGACTTGGAGAAAGCCTTCGACACCGTTTGGTTGGAGGGCCTCCTCCTCAAGCTGGTCAGGCTCGGCGTAAGTAAACCATTGCTATACATGATCTATGACATGATAACAGGTAGAAAGTTCGTCGTGAAAAGTGGCGATGTAACTTCTGCCACGGTCTTTGACATCAAAAACGGTCTGCAACAAGGAGCGGTTGGTTCGCCAATCCTGTTTTCAATATTCACTGCAGATCTGATAGGTTCAATGCCGCAATTAATTGCGTACGCCGACGATTTAGTGGCGTACAGATCAGGTCCCAAAGCCGATGATATAAATATCTTGTTGCAATGTGACTTCGATCAAATTCAGCGATTTTTCGACGACTGGAAGTGATTACCAACTTCCGGAAGTGTGAAACTATCCTTTTCAGGACCCCGTTGAACATAGCATCATGGGATACGCGCACAAACTGGCGTAAGTTCGGCATTGTTGACCCACAGGGACGCCCTTTAGATGTGAAAAGTGTAGTTAGGTATCTTGGCATTTGGTTGGATCAATATCTGTATTTTGACAAACATATAGATATTGCTCTGGCCAAAGCTAAAAAGGCCTTTGCTGTGGCAAGGAGGTTGTTTTACAGCAGCCAACTTGATACCAGGGTGAAGGTAATCTGCTAAATGGCTCTCATCCGGCCAATTATGGCATACGGTTGTCCACTGTGGTTCAACGTGAGTCCTTCCCAGATGGAAAAGATGAGGTTGTTCGAGAGACAATGTCTTCGGACTTGTCTCCGTTTGAATCGTACTTCCGAATCTGAGTACAAGAAGTACTATCCCAATGAGGTCTTGTACAACGAGGCAAACCTCAACAGGATAGATAATTTTATTATTAAGCTGATCAGAAGGCACATTGCACTAGCTATGACTTCTTCCAACAGTCTGATCTTTGGGGCTTACTACCCCAACGTTATGTACCATGAGAGAGTGCGCCTTACCGGCTTTTTTCCTCCCGAGGCGTTCCTCCATTTCGATACAATTGGCCTAATACAGGATCCACACGGATGTCCTGTAATCTTCCACGTCGTACTCCGAACAGTGGGCAGGCGACTTCAATATGAACGGGACGTCGCTCGCAGTCACGAGGATCTCCTCCGGTTCAGTAGAGCGATCTCTGCTCGAGACAGGAGAGAGTCTGCCAAAGAACGGCAATTTTACTGGTGGTTACACCAAAACCAGTCCCCGCCGCCGCTGGCCTTTATAAATGACGCGGTAGTTGACCATGGTGGCCAACTTACATAGGTTTAAGGTAGTTCTAAGAAACATATACCACAAAAAAATTACAAAAAATAAAATAAAAAACAAAAAAAAAAGGTGCACCGCGGCGTATAAATTATATATGTCAGGCATATACGTAGCATATACGCCCTGGTGCACGCGTCCGTACTGTTACGGACATAGTTAAGATTGTCTTAAGTTTTAATGTTAGGTTAGTTTTAGTTCTAGTTAGTTTAATTTAGGTTAAATTATATATATATAGCCAAGTTTTTCTTTCCAGTTTTCTTGGCGAAACAAATAAAAGTAGAACGGCGTGTCTTTAACACAATAAAAAAAACATAGCATAATCCGAAAGGAACATTTCTTAAGTTAGTTAAGCTAGTTTTAAGCATTTTTGTCTATGTTAGTTAATGAATTCAAAATAAAACAAAAATGAATGAAGAAAAAAAAAAATCAGCCTGAGAGCATTCAGGAAACAAAAACACATTCTTACGGAGTGTGGCCTTCCAACAGTAGAGCAACAATTGGAATATCTTTCATCACTCCTAATCGCTAAGATTTCTACATCCCCAGACTCTGCAATCGTCAAGGATTTTGAAAAAATCTATCCATCCAAAAAGAACACATAAACTCCCGTCTGCAGATCTACATTGAAATTGCTACACAAAAAACATGGTCAAACGCTTTACACGCCTCCGCCTTGGACACACAATTACTACAAATAGCCACCTTATCACCCGTTTGCCCAACAATAAATTATCTGTCAAGGAAACTCTTTCAAGATACCACCTGAAATACTCTCTTCCCCCTCGGATGTCAATTTAACATTAATTTATAAGTTACTCACGATCGTTAACTTGGAAAGTAGCATATAATGTTAATTTGTTAATTTAAACCAGCCAAAAGTCCTGGTAACTGGTGCCGTAGTTTTTAAGACTTTAACTTGTAATTTATTACACTTTAATAAATAATAATAATAATAATAATAATAATAATAATAATAATAATAATACTAATAATAATATTAATAATAATAATAATAATAATAATAATAATAATAATAATAATAATAATAATAATAATAATAATAATAATAATAATAATAATAATAATAATAATAATAATAATAACAATAATAATAATAACAATAATAATAATAAGATGCTTCGCTGAAGGCAGAGCGAACTTGTCAAAATTTAGAGGAACTCGTATGCTGCTTGACGAGATCCATTTGGCAACTGGATAGAAGTGTGCTCCTTCATATCATATCAAGCCTGCAGAATGCATTAAGGCGAGCTGGAGCTCTAAGAAAAACCTAAGAGGCAGACTCGACACAATCGTCGCTTAGGTACCGACAGTGGCAATGGTCTCTGTGGAGATCTGTAACTCCCGATGACTAGCCAACTGCATGTACACACACTTGCTTTGAGTCAGTCTATGAGAGTAGGCAGAAACACAGCACAGCAGCTGTCATTTAATTGGAAATTTGAAAAGGTACATTCAATTGTCACGCATTTAATTACGCAAAAAGAAAAAAATTGATCGGTCACGCATTCAATTGCGAGAAGAAAATGGGAAAGGTTAGACATTAAATTGTCAAGCATAAAATTGTGGGAAGAAAACGAAAGATGTGAGAGGTGGCATTAAATTACGATTAAAAATGTGCAATTATTTGGTTGCAGGGCAAGTGTGTTGAAATTAGTGGCTCAAGAATAGCACCATTTCTCTGCGAGGTTATCGAGAAAGCCTTGATTCAGTCAGAGTGGGAAAAGTGGCTCCGGGCATTTACTCTATGTCTGGAAGCAGAAGTTATCACTGAATCAACAAAAAAGAAGAACAAATTACTACATTTGGGTGGTACACAGCTTCAAGAGGTAATCTATAATATTCCAGGGGCACTATATCAACCACAGGATGCAGAGGACCACACCGATGTCTTGAGGGTACTCGTTGACAAAACGTTTGACAGCGGTTTTTATAACATTTCTCAGCTGTTTCTTATCCATTTCATAGATAGAGTCGGCGAATACGTGTGAGGTTTGCAAACATCTGATAACGTGCAAGTGAATATGTATAAGTGTATGCGAACAGCTGATTTTTTTATGCAGAATACAAATTATTTATTTATTTTGAATTTGTTTACATTACAAA
Source organism: Eristalis arbustorum (assembly GCA_916610145.1). Classification (NCBI taxonomy): domain Eukaryota; kingdom Metazoa; phylum Arthropoda; class Insecta; order Diptera; family Syrphidae; genus Eristalis; species Eristalis arbustorum. Next base: position 49,241,652 of record OU744319.1, on the reverse strand, counting down.
ACGAAACCTTTTTTGCCTTGTTACAGCATATTACGCCGAAGACAACAAATTAAAAGCAAAATCAATATAATATAATCCTTCTGGTGCGTGCGGGCTTTTCCTCAAGTGGAGTCAATGATCAGGGCTATACGCAGTAAGTCAAAAAAAAATGAAGGAGGTGCCCAATATCATCCATGAGAACAGATTCTATTCATCCCATAAAATCTTTTAAGCAGTTAATGTGAGTTTAATGCGCTTTCCTTTTATCACATTCACATGTTTTTCATTCACAGGTAGCAATATTTTTCATCGGATTGACGCTGTATCAGTAAATGTTGTCAAGCTGAGTTACTATGTATACATTTCTGTTTAATGCACAATATTTTCTTTTAGTGTGACGATTGTTCGTTATGTCAGTGGCAACTGGAGAACTTTTTTGCCAACATGCAAACATGCTATTCTATGCCAACATGCAGCTGAAAAGACGGAACAAACCTCCAGAGTGAAGAAAATACTATTCATTTTGTTAAGTGTATTTTATTAAACATTTCTTGAAAGCATTTCCACACCGCCCTTGATGTATGCTTATGGTGCGTTAACCGATTTTTTACCGGATGTTCGGTTTCCCAAAGAGGCCAATTGCACGCGAACTAGAACGAAATAATATATTAATATATTATGTGCCTGTTTCTTCTGGTTGGTTGAGGTTGAGGTCCTTCTCCACTTGGGTGCGCCACCTTAAACGCGGGCGTCCTCTGTTGCGTTGCCCGACAGGTTCGGATTCGAAGATTCTTCGGGCCGGAGCTGTGGTGTCCATACGCTCTACATGACCTAGCCACCGTAGGCGTTGGATCCGTAGACGCCTAACTAGGCTCATGTCCCTGTACAGCCCGTACAGTTCGTGATTGAATCTTCTCCTCCAGAACCCGTCAACACAAACAGGACCAAAGATCGTGCGAAGAACTTTTCTCTCAAAGAGACCAAGGACTTCTTCATCCGCTTTCGAGATTGTCCATGCCTCCGCGCCATATAGCAGGAATGGGATGATCAGAGTCTTATATAGAGTCAACTTGGTTCTTCGAGAGAGGGCTCTATTACTCAATTGCCTCTTGAGCCCGAAGAAACAGCGGTTGGCAAGAGTTATCCTACGCTTGATCTCGGTACTGACGTTATTTGTACAATTTACTCCGGAGCCGAGGTAAGTGAAGTCCTTGACTACCTCGAAGTTACAGCTGCCCAATGTGACGCTCTGTCCTAGACGTCGATGTTGTATGTCCTTTTTTGAGGACAGCATATACTTCGTTTTGCCCTCATTCACCGCCAGACCCATTTTAGCCGCTTCCGTCTCAATGTTAGCAAAAGCCTTACTGACGGCTCGCTGGCTCGTTCTGCCAATCACGTCAATGTCATCGGCGTATGCTACAATTGCACGGACTTCTGGAAGATCGTGCCTCTAGTGTTGGCGTGTGAGTTTCGCACGATCTTCTCCAGGACGATGTTAAAGAAATCACATGACAGCGCGTCGCCTTGTCTAAAACCTTTTTTGACATTGAAGGTCTCGGTGAGTTCGTTACCGACCTTTATGGAGCAGCGAGAGTTCTCCATCGTCATCCTGCACAGCCTGACGAGTTTGGCAGGAATGTCAAAACTAGACATGGCGTTGTATAGCTCGTTTCTATGCACGCTGTCATACGCGGCCTTGAAATCGACGAACAGATGGTGAGTGTCGATTTGCATTTCTTGGGTCTTTTCCAGGATCTGCCGTAGTGTGAAGATTTGGTCTGTTGTGGACTTTCCTGGCCTGAAGCCACACTGATATGGACCTATCAGATTATTAATGATCGGCTTCAGGCGGGTACACAAAACGGCAGAGAAGATCTTATACGCGATGTTAAGAAGACTGATCCCTCGATAGTTGGCGCAGTTGAAGGGGTCTCCTTTGTTGTAAATCGGGCAAACGATACTGAGATTCCACTCGTCGGGCATGCTTTCCTCAGACCATATCTTGCAGATAAGCGACGTCAAACCGTGGTGTTCGTTCTCGACTCCGTTGTTCTCGTGATATCCTGATTCTTACCTTGGCTACAACAAGGAAATGGTCCGAGTCAACATTGGGTCCTCGGAAAGTTCGGACATCAAGAATGCTGGAGGAGTGTCTGACGTCGATCGTAATGTGATCAATCTGGTTGACGGTTGATTGATCTGGGGACCGCCACGTCCCTTTATGGATGTTGAGGTGTGGGAACCGCGTGCTAGCAACAGAGAGGTTACGTCCCATGACAAAGTCCACCAGCCTTAGTCCGTTACTGGACGTGGTGTCGTGTAGGCTATGTTTTCCGATGACTCTAGCAAGGATTTCTTCCTTGCCCAGCTGTGCGTTGAAATCTCCTAGAAGGATCTTGGTGTCATAGCTGGGGCATCGATCGTATGTTCTTTTTAGGAGATCGTAGAAGTCATCTTTGCTCGGAGCGTCGTGCGCAAATCAGGCTGATGTTCCCGAATTTAGCCTTGATCCAAAGTACCATTGACAATAATTATTCGATTCGGTGTGCGTACAAAATTGCAAAAAGAAGTTCCACACTTGTCTAGCACTTGATATGGATTTTATTAATTCCTCAGTTTCCACTAGAGGATTGTCTTGGCCTATCTAGCAGGAGAATTTTTTTTCTTAAGAAAGCATTTCTTTACTAGGTTGGTAGTCTGCTTTGGGTCATTATCTGCTGAAAAACTCAACGCAAAGTCATATTTTCTTCGGTGTATGGTAGTATTTGTTTGTGCTTTGGATTTTGAAAATGTGTGTTAATATAGCTTAAGCGCTTGGTAGAATTTCGTGGGCTTTTTGACGTTTTTACGCCATTGCAGCTCAGCTATGTGGATAATCAAATACAGATTCTGCAGCGCATAAAATTTGCTAAAAATGATCCGAAAAATCACACACAATATACTCTAGAGGGAGCTGATGTCACTGACCAATCCAAAGAAGAGGAGAACGTGAAAGGTGTTGAAAACATCTTTGAACCTCTGCTTCACACGGTGGATTCTATACGAAATCGATATGAGGCCTCTTTTGATCTGATTTTCGCTCGCTGTGGCACACAGGACACTCAGAATGTTGTTTATCTTCTGATAGAAGCATATCAAAGTTAGGTTTAACAATGTTTAAAATCATGCTCACGTTAGTCCTAATTGAGAACCAAGTCACAAGGAATAAGACCAGTCGGATAATGATTAGCTTTCGAAAACTGCCGGGATAGAACAAGTTCCCGTCGGTCAGCCGTACGACCCGCTCAGACAGAACAATGATTGATTGACTCAAGAACTAAAGCCTCTTGACCATATCAAGCGTCATCTATGGTCAAATGGTGGCAAGAAATGGCAACAGTGGATGATTTCGCCTCGTGGATTCGTCAATAAGCAGAATTGCCGCATTTGGGCGAATGATAATCCAAGATTGATTGTCGAAAAACCAATGCACCCACAAAGAGTGACTGTTTGGTGCGGTTTATGTGCTGGCATCACCGGACCGTATTTTTTTTCTAAAATGAAGCCGGTCAGGCAGTTACTCTGAATGGTGTTCGCTATCGTGAAAATATGTGGTTTCAACAGGACGGTGCCACACCACACAGCTAACGAAACAATGACTCTTTTGCGCAACAAATTCAATGGCCGTGTTATCTCACGTGGTGGCGTTTTATTCAATATCACCATATTTATAAAATACATTAGCTGCCGCGCCTATATGTATACTCCAAGTTTGTACTTCTGGAACTTTTCTACCATGAGAATCACATTTTCACTACTCACTAGTGCTAGGTCATGACTTCCATGAGCATACGCCATTACACTCGAGGCACGTTACGCTTTTGTCTTCGCAGATTTCCAATTCGGGAGGCGGGAGGCGAAATTCAGTGTGAATCAGAGAAAATCTCTTCACCCATAGTATGTGTGGTGTTCCTGATTTCACTAATTAACTTGATAAAACCTGCAATTCCACGTGCGAACTACAGTGCATAGGTATGAATGGCCTTTAACGGTGGACTCTACATAACTGCGGGAATTCGCTTTCAGTACAAGTCATCACGAAGCTCCATGTCACACAACAGGCGAATCGATGAGCCAACTGAATGTGACAAGCTTTTTTCTCTTGTTTGGGAACTGGATGGAAGAGTAGCCACAACCCCGCACAATATCGGAGTATATGCTCTGGTCTTGAAGTCGAAAAAGTTATCGGTCCAAATTTCTATAATAATGTGAGTGGTGCTACAGCCCGTCAAGGGCCATGGCATGCTCAGCTATTGTTCTGTCACGAGGGGAAGAGACCTACAGCTTTATGCTGACTCCGAGCTAAAGATTTTGAGAAATTTTTCTTTCTAGACAGGAAAATACCCTTTGAGCATTGTCAGTCACTCGAAAGAGGTGGGGTCGTTAACATTTTTTAGTCGCACAGACCAGGGATGCAACGTTCAACGTCGAGGTTGGGTCGACGCACATACCCACAACGCCACGGCCCACATTTCTGGTGTGGTTTAATAGAATATGTGGAAAAAAGAGAAACAAGTGACTATTGATTATTATTTTATATATTATGAGTTATACATGCTCATCATGTGTAGGTGTTCTTTGGCCCACACTGCACTGATTGACTGGTTGAACACAAAAAAAAGTCCTGACCTAGTGCGGTGCTGTGTTTATTTACAAAGTTCTCAGAAGTGATTAAACATGCTAGATACAGATCCTGGAGCGAGGTGTAACGTCACAAGCAAACTGGACACACTTAAAGTGATGAAGAAACCGTCATCGGGACACACCAGCATTCACAAACCGTGTACTTGTTGTCGTAATTTTGGGTATTATTGTGTTCTTTTCCCCCAACAGAAGTCAAACTATGATTAAAACGGGCTAAGTTTCGTGAGCGTTTTCTCAGACTTCTGTGTCGGATTCATCACTAATTTCAGAAGTGTGTATCACAGATGACTGCATTACTTTTGTACCCAAAAAAGAAGAACTTGTAAACGTACACTTTCAACATCCATCTACATACCCAGACGTTTTCCAGATGCCGTAACGAACTCACCGATGAACTGTTGAAACGCCACGATAGCGTAGAAAACTACCACTTCCGTGATAAACACACATACGAAACGGTGGTCTATCACAAAAAATTTCGACCTTGTCGCGAGATCCTGAACACTGTGACGCATCATAAGTAACTCAATCTGAAAGTAAAACGACATTCTCACTCGAAACCGAACCATTATCAAGGCAAATACATGCATACGTCCCGCTGCTGGTCTGGATCCACTCGCAAGCCTTCGTGTATATAGGACAGGGTCAGCAACTTCCGTCGGAATGTCCTCTCACATCATACCAGTCCCTCTGCTATGTGACTGCAAATTCTGCATAGTCAAGCACTTGGCGAAAACTATTTGATAAACTAAACCGACGTCGCTCAAGAAGGAAATGTGCACTTTGCCCAGCTCGACAACGACCAGTACCCTAAGCAGTTCATACACCACATGAATGTCAATGAAGCAGCTAAGAAAGTAGGCAAGGTGGAAGTTACTGAAGACATCGTTGAGCTTCTGCTTTACCCGGTGAATTGCATACGAAATCGATATCATTTTTCAAATTCGTCTTTTGATCTTCACATCATCCCTTATTGTGGTACGACGATACGACGCTCAACATCTTGTTCATCTTCTGGTAGAAGCACACCAATGTCAAGTTCCCGTACAGATGAGCCCGAAAGGGCTCAATATCAGAGCATGTACATACAACAGAATAATTACTGCAAATTCCTTAATGCCAAATAACAGTGACACCCCGGTAGAAATAAATAGCACGAGTCGCAGTACGATGAACTTCCGAAAACTTCCGGGATAATACAGACTCCCGTCGTCGGTCAGACGCTGGACCCTATCTGAAAGGGCGATCAGTCGATTGAGTTTCTCTACGATTGTCTCCCTGTGCGTGATGACGAGTATGGAAGCGTTGGTGGTCATCGAAATGCCACGAACCCTGAGAAGGATTTCTTCCAATTTAACTAAATCAGAGAATGGCAGACCCCAAGTAAAAAAAGGCTAACGTTAGATTGCTGAGCCATAAGTAGCCGAGGGCCGGGATGAATCTCCACCGCGTGTGCGGAGACTTTTGAATTCGTTCAGTCTCTCAGTTGTACTCGTCGATTTGAACTCGTCAATTTCGGAAGATCTAATTTTAATCTAATACTATGTCTTTCGACTTAACCTAACTATACATATGCTTAAAATATATGATTTTAACTACAAACGTTTGTATTAAAAAAAAATTTAAAAAACTTAAATGCAGAACGAATTTATTTTATAAAACTTATATACTAACTTAATTACTACCTTAAAATAACTTAAAACTACCTTAACTAAACATACACACATGTATACATGCGTGTATGTAACACTCGCACATATATACATGTGAGCACTTAACCTATTTATACGGTTATACACATTCAGTACACAACAGTACGAATGTGTATACTTAATTTTTTTTTTTGGTTTTGTGATTTTTTTTTTTTTTGTTTTTTTTTAATATTTTTTTTTTTTAATATATTGTATATATGCAATTTACAAACTACCTTAAAACTACCCTACGATATGTAAGTCGGCCATAAGTTGCGGTTTCTAGATTTCCATCTAATCCACCGCAAGACAGAGACCGACTGCGCCCCATAAGAGGGTACGCACTACCCGTTCTAACCCGGGTCTAAAGGGTATGACGCTGGAGTTCCTTCGCTCTCCAGCCACCAGAACTTACGATGTTGTAATGCAACATCTCGCACATCCCGACTCGAAACCACTGTACTGAACCGGAGGAGGCCCTCCTCAGCTCGTTATGCAACGGAACGGTCGTGGTTGAGTCGCCCATCCACAGTTGACCTGGCTGTGTGAAACAGGAGCGGTACCGCATTCTTGTCTTGTATAAGGCCGTGTTTGTCAAAGTAGAGAAATGCTTCTGGAGGGACGAAGCCACTGTGACGTACCCTTTCCTGGTACAGTGGGTTAGGGTAGTAAGCCCCGTAGATCAAGTTGCTGACCGAGTTCATCGCTCTCGCAGTGTGACCTCGAATCAACTTCACCACGAAATTGTCCACTCGTATCAGGTTGGCCCTGTTTTATAAGACCTCATTGGAGTAGAATTTTATGTACTGGGACTCTGGTGTTCTGTAAAGGCGAAGGCAAGCCCTAAGACAAGCTCTCTCAAACACCCAAATCTTTTCCATCAAGCTTGCACTCATGTTGAACCACACGGGGCAGACATATGTGAGCATTGGCCGTATGAGGGCCATGTAGCAGATTACATTTACCTTTGCTTTGAGATGGCTGTTGTAAAACAGTCTCTTTGTAAGGGCGATAGCGCCTCGGGCCCTGGCTAGAGCAGCATCTACATGTTTGTTAAAATATAGATACTGATCTAGCCAGATCCCCAGGTATCTGACTACAATCCTTTGCGTCAGTGGTTGCTCGTGCCGTCCTACAATAGAGAACTTTCGCCAATACTTTTTCGTATCAGCGGAAGCTTTATACAAAGGCGTCCTGAACAGAATGGTTTCCGACTTCTGAAAATTGATATCCAACTTCCAGTCATCGCAATCTCTCATGAATGAGACGAAGTCACTCTGCGTGAGCGTAGTGATGTCTAACCGCAAACATAAACAAAACTATTTTCTTTTAGAAACTCCTTCACATTTATGTCCACAGTCATTTTGACAGAAAATGTTGATTTCGGTCTATCGTGTAGCCTGCTTTGCAACTGCTTTACAGCAGACTGACTGCTGATAGCCTGCAGTCGTTCTGTTTCAACGTTTTCACAATTACCGCTTCTCACTATCTTTAGGTACTGGAGCCCCCATTTTGAAAAGCGGCTTTAAATTGTAAAGAAGTTAAGCGACCGGTTTTTACTCCCAAACTTCTTTGTCACTTTGTCGCTCTTTTTTAACTCTTTTAACCCCAGACGCTGCCGCCACACTTCTCTACTATTATATAAATATTTCAATAAATTTAATTTTAAAATATATATTTCAAATATATATTTTAAAATATAAATATCTATCGGGATTGGTGGACGAGTTATCTTGAATACTAAATATACTTTATATGTACTTAAGAGAATAAAAAACATGAATTTCTTCACGACGTTAATATTTTATTCTGAACCAAAATGTTCATACTATTATAATTTTAATCTTATATCACATGTATATATGTACATCTCATCACATATATTCGTTACATCTTAACACGTCATTAAATCAAGACCAAAAATTAATAATAGAAAACTTACATGGAATCATCCTTTATTCTATATATGCATGCTTGAATTTTTTGCATCCCAGAATGCAAGACTTTCTGTCCATGTCGTTTGTTGTTTCTGGCAATACTAAATTAAATGTAATATGAAAGTTAGTAAATATATGAATATGTTCTCGTATAATTGTTTTAACGTACTTTGACCTTTTCACTAAAATACACTAAATACATTTTTTATCTTGAATCACATGCAATGATAACGAATTATGATAACTATGATGAATGAAAGTTCAAATTCACATTCAAAACTAATTTCGCCACAAAACGGCGGAAAAAATATTAAGTAAGAATATGTTCAATAAGTGTGCCCCGGGTAGTAAAAGTGACACCATACTGAAAAAACGCATTGAAAACTAGTATAATTGTCCGTTGGGTTTGAAAATTTTAACATATTTTGCCGTTGCGGACGATTGAAAGTAATATAAAATAAAACTAAGCTAACTCAGCCTAATGAAAATGTTAGTTTTGTATCTAATAATAGAAGAACAATAAATACGTAATTAAATATCATCGTGAATAAAAATAAATAAAATAATTTGTTTGCAAATACTAAAACAATAGTATTATAATTAAAAGCAACGTGCAGTCCATTCATTGAAACTAAAATGCATGTACATATGTACATGTGTGTACATGTATGTATATATTTTGTTTCAATTAATTTCGGTAATACATTGCATTAATTTCTAATATTATGACATCATGAATTTGATAGACAGATAGATAGGTCTTTTATTTCGCATAATATTGATGACATAAGTATTGTTACCGTACATTTTACAGATTAGAGATATGATATTATAATATCTTTCTTCTATAATATTTTACAAATAATTATACAAAATTGTGTTTTTCAAAATAATATGATTTTACTTTGGAGGAAAATACGAAAAAAACCTCCAATGTGAAAATCATGAATTTGATTTTAACCATGTTGACTTCGCAAATATATTCCTGGAAACTTCCAGTCGTTTACACATTTGACACTATTGGGGGCAAATTTGTAAAAAAAAACATGACGCGCACCCAAACGTTGAAACAATGTGCGTGAAAATAAAGAAGTATGCATGAGTTCAGGCACATAACGGCAGTTTTTGTGGTTGGTTAGGGGTTTTCCAATCAGAAATGCCTGGAAAGACGAATATCTCAATGTTCTCTTATCTCTGCCTCTGTTTCAAAGTATGCAAACAGATCTGAAAGCTATGGTTGATTTCAATTTTCATATAGTTTGACAGTTCAAAACATTTGTTTACAACTTATATTCCATCAATTTAGCTACGCTCAATTTAATTTATTTAAAGATGGTAACTGATTTATATATGTAGAAAATAAATGCTTTATATTATTTTAATTTTATCTAGTTGCCACTCTCTCTTTTAAAAACCGCTCAGAGCCACCCAATGGTAAATGATCCAAAATTCACACATATACAAAACATAATTTTGGGGTTATTTTGCTTTGTTTTATTTTTTAGCTGGTTGAATTAAAAAATGGTGAGACATACAATGGTCATTTGGTGAGCTGTGATTCGTGGATGAATATCAACTTAAGAGATGTTATTTGCACATCGAAGGTATATTCACATTAGACGTCTACTTGCAAAGTAAATTTAACCCCGCATTATTGCAATATTTAACATAGGATGGCGATAGATTCTGGAGAATGCCTGAATGCTATATAAGAGGAAGTACCATAAAATATTTGCGAATTCCAGATGAAGTTATAGACATGGTTAAAGAGGATTCGCAAGTGAAATCGAGGAATCGAGCTGAAATGAATAAGGGCCGTGGAAGCGGCGGACAAGGGAACGCTAACAATCAGAACCAACGTGGGAGGACCGGGAACAGAAACAGCTTTGGAAACAGAAACGCACAAGGGCTGAATAATGGTTCACGACCAGTTTCACAAGGAAATAGATCTCTTGCTGCCGGTTCAAAAACAAGAAAGTAACAAATAAAAAATAATAATTTCATATTTTAACATTAAGTGGTGTTATAAAATGATAAAACAAGTCAGTGCGTTAATATATATATGTATGTAACTCATATCAAGAATGATGTATAACTCTTATTATTTGAAAGTACATACATGTTTATTGAATTTTTTACTTACGAAGTTTCAGAAAGAATAAATCTACCCCTTTAATTTAGTAATGTTTGTATAAATTTCAAGTGTTCAAAAGCCATTCATTTTTACTATGTAGCCAACCGACAACTTTTGTTGTTGAATGTAAAATGTTGCTGTGATACACATTCTAAAGCTAGAGATGACGTATACCCAGAATCTCTTTGTCCTTACTACATTGCCCTATCACATTCGTATCAAATCCACGAACGATACGAATTACGAAAAAATGGTATCACAAAAGCCGGACGGAATTACGAACTCCGATGGAAATAACTTGTAGAAAAGTATTCCGATTTCTACTTCATTCGTGTTTAGTGACAAGGTTCACGAAATTCGTTACAGATTTTTTTTTTTTCGTTCTAATTCTACTCAGTGTTACCACATGTTAAATTATTTATGAGTCCCAAAAGCTTACAAAACGAGTTTTTTTTTTTGAAAATAAATGAGTCCCAACAAAGGTTTTTGATAAAACAATGTCTCTTTATGCGAGAACCAAAAAAAAAAAAACGCAAAAGAAACCAGTATGTTGTTTTTTCAGGTTTCGATACTACTCAGGACCACTCAGACTCAAGATTGGTCCATTGTACTATCAGATGGCAATCTACAAATCCTTCAGAAGATCAGTGGGCTTCTGTGGGGAAGGGCCTACAGAATCAGCTCACATAAGCGCCGAAGACCTGCCCCCTAATCCAATCAAAAGACGTCCTCTCCACAATATCACAGAGATATTTGCTTAACCCCAGTGTTTGGCAAAGGTATAGTGGCCCGTTATGACAATGACAGGTAGAGTCTGCTTCCTTTTCTGTCAAGGGACAACAAGAATGTCGCGGAATTGGGAGCAAAGGCTAGATAGACCATCTACATCCTGGGAATCTACATCCTGTGGAAATGTGAAATAATATTACGTCCGGCTTTTAGATAATTGTGTTCTTAGAAACAAGGAGTCAAATTAAAAAATTATGAGTACCCGAGTCAGGCTAAACAAAATATATTCTGCTACCCTGTGGTAGCTTTGATTCTACTTCAAATAAATTCTGTGATGGATTTTTCAAACTTAGTTGCCCATTTTCGATTACGATGGAGTTCGTGATAGGTAGATTATACATATATATACATATCTCGCTTGATGTGTTAACATAAATTTATTTTGGCTGATGCAAATATGCAAGATGCTTAGGACCGTCATAGAAACACAGTCTTTGGAAAGAACAGTCTAATAATGTTTAGAGGAATACACATTTAAAAGTGTGCAGTTTTATCAATTGATGCAATTGTATGAATAAAAAAAGAGCCGAAGTGGAGGAAGTTATTGATCACATTACTTACTTATCACTGTAGATTCGGATAACAACATTACATCTACCTACACCCATTGTTCAATGCATCGCTTGTTTGTGTATTTTTTGAATACATATTGTTGCACCGTGAACATCCTTCTGCTTTTATTTAACAAATAAGCAATAACAGAAAACCTAATAAACTATTTCTGATCATGTTAAGCTAAAAAAGTAGGTTTTTGTTTTTATTTGAGTATGTATTTACATATGTACATTGAGGTGATTGCGGACAAACGATTATGTATATATGTATATTATATCGGTGTACATATACCTGTTATTAGAAAAACTTAACACCATAAGAGTTATCTATAACAATCATTTCACATTTTCCGCGTTCCTCCATTTTGCGCAAGGCTTTTAATAAAATATCTTCATCAACTTCAGAAAATTCAGATTTTGCAGTGCTCACTTCGTAGAGTGTACAGACAGTATTCAGTTGACCTGTCTCTGATGCCCAGGTATACATCATATCTGCATACTCATCCAATGTATGCCAACAAATGTTCCACTCATTTCCGGACTTATCTATTGGGTGAATATATCCACTCTGCTGCAATGACGCTACTACCTGCGATATCAGATCATGAGAGGTCGTCCTACCAATTTCATCATTGCTAAATATTGGTGACGAATTCGATACACTCAACTTATTGTTTCCAACAGACTTACTATATTTCAATATAATGTCTGCCCATAGAGCTATTTGACGCTTCTTTGTTTCTTCATGGCGTTGTAATCTAATAAATAAAATATGGTAATATTAATTAATCGAAAATAAAAAATTCGAAAATTCCATTTGAAATAATACTGACGTAAAGAAAGGAGGGAAGGAATATTCCCAAGGCAGTTCAAACTTTGCCATTTTAAATGAAACTATGATTAAAACAATTCCTAAAATACAGTTATTAAGGTTTCTTCAAGAATGTTGTATACATCATTCTTGAAGTTTCTTAGTCATGGAAAAACTTTGAAAGATTCTGTCAAAAAAATTTACAAGATTCTTTCAAGCAATAATTAATGGAGCCCTGTATCGAATAATGTAGTAAACCTACGTAACAATTGTCAAATGGGCAAGAGGTAATAGATGAATATTTCTGGTTTTTGTGAATAATGGTTATTATTTAACAATTATTATACAATGTGTGCTGTGCAACGTATTCATTTTGTATTACCAATCATCTATTACTATTTTTCAAATATGAAGGAAGCATTTTATGTCAACAAACATTTTTATACATTAGATTTATATATAAGACATAGAATTTGTCATCAAATGCTTGCCCTGGTTTCAAATATTTATTGATACAATTTTTTCGAAGCCCTTCGCGCTCTAGGTATTACATGAAATTCCGCGTTGCCATAGTATTGGACTTTTATTATTATGTCATTGTTCATAATCATCTCTGTGTGAACGCTTTCATTTGTGTAAATGACATCTTAAATGTCAAATAGTAAAGAAACGGCATCCGAAAATAATATATACATTTCATAAATTCACAAGTTACTACAATTTATCTTAAGGAAAACAACAAATAAATTATTTTGAGAATTTATATATATTTTCCTGATGGCGTCCTCTTCAAGGTAAGTTTAAAATTAAATCTTTTTTGTGTTCTTTAACACTGCCTAAGACACTTAGCTATTTCTGTTTAAACTTGTAATACATGTGCATAAACTAATTATTTTGTTTAGACCCGATGCAACGAATAAGGTATGCTGCTATGCACATCCAGACGCTCCACTCATTGAAGACTATCGTGCTGGGGATATGATATGTTCAGAATGTGGTCTCGTTGTGGGTGATCGCGTAATTGATGTTGGATCCGAATGGCGTACATTTAGTAACGAGAAGAGTGGCGTAGACCCAAGCCGTGTTGGTGGACCTGAAAATCCACTATTGAGTGGTGGAGATCTTTCTACAATCATTGGACCGGGTACTGGATCTGCTTCATTTGATTCATTTGGAGCACCGAAATATCAAAACAGACGAACAATGAGTAGTTCAGACAGATCGCTTATATCAGCTTTTAAAGAAATATCGACAATGGCTGATCGTATTAATCTACCAAAAACTATTGTTGATCGTGCCAATAATTTGTTTAAACAGGTACGCTTATATTAACAAACATCATAGTAGTGGTTAGTACAACTATGTAAAATCTTTTTTAGTGAATCAATCTTACTCGAGAAAAGGTATTTAAATAATCGTAGATATTTATTTCTTTCGGATTGTATTTACTACTACGCAATATTATACACAAGTAGCAATATAGAACAAATTGTATAGACTAAACAATTCCGAAATATTGTACATGGGCTAACTAATGTTTATTTAACTTGTTTATTTAATGTTTAAGAAATAACGAGAAAAACACCCAAAACAACATGTTAACACATCATGGCAAAAAGGATATTTGCAACATCTTGCGACGTGCTTTATTGTCTCCTTTGTCATCATAAGAACAGTTGATGTGTTGTTTATTGACTTACCGACGGAGATGAGGAGTTGCGTAAATGCAGCGATTAAATCTCGCGTATAATTTCACATTCTTTCCACGTTTTGCGATAGAATGAACTTTCATAATTACATGACTATCTCATTCAAGTTTCTGTAGGAACAATATCAGTACCGAGATTGAATGGGGAATAACAAATCCTTTGGTCTCTATGATGTGTAATCCTACAAAAAGACCACAACCGTTAGAACAAATCCAATTATCTTCTTGGATATTGATTCTAAACACATTCATATTAACAACTTCAGTTTCAATTCAGTAAAATAATAGTTCATACACACCAAGTGTCTGGAGAGTCCACCAACGTGCCCTATGCTTTTTCCAGGGCGGTGTTTAACGCAGGAGAATCGGTGATATAGGTGAATTTTCTTGTTAGCAAATAGTGTCGGAATTTTTCGGCGGACCGAATACCGTTCAAGCTTCCATCTCGTAGATACGGGTGTTGCTTTCCTCCTGGACGCTTTTAGGGCTAAAATAGGCAATGGGATGTACATTGGTGGATGAATAAATAGCACCATAAACAACATGTATAAAATAAGTTTATATTGAATTTAAACTAAATATGACCATTCATAAAGACTTCAGTGCTTGGACTTAACATATATAACAATATACCATAGTTTCGAAAAGGGCTGGAAATATAAAGAGCACTAATAGTAAAAACTAAGAGAAATTAGAAATTAATAAGTGTTTTGTATTTGTATTATAAGTTATGCACCTTGAACATTATTTGTAAATATGCAGTCAAAACTGGTTATAACGACCTTCAAGGGCTGACGAATTTGGTCTTTATAACACATATGTCGTTTTTATCGATATCAAGGCATGTGCAAAAATTTGTTTTCATTGAGACATTGATTGTTTCATATTTTCGTTTATTGTTGATGCCTAGGCATTGAATATACACGTATGTACAGGGATATAATAAGATATGTCAGTTTTGTATCTGTACATTTTTCGATGTTGACTCATTGTGCAATATTATTTTATGTGAGCCGTAAAATTTGTTTAATTTCTACGACAACTCAACGCACAGAGCAGCACTATTCCGTGATATTGTGCACCAGTCAGTGAAGGCTGCAAGGGAGTTAGGACACTGTTTCGTCTGCTGCTACACTGTAATTCTCTTCCAATTTTCAAAAGAACACACATCATTTATGTAGGCGATAAACAAACGTTCGATTGTATTAGCTAACTCCAAATTTATTTTGAAATTAATACGAGGATTTATTACACACCTCTCTTCATAAAAAAAACACAACCTACGACTTTGAAAAGATGTTGCTAAGAGAAGATTAATTTTGAATTTTAGAAATGTTTAATAATAATTGATAAGCACAATAATTTTGTGCTACAGAATGTGAAAAATAGGGTCTGATTTGCTAGAGTCATCACTTTGCAATTGAACATTTATTACTCACTCATTATCTGTTTGGTGCAACGCAAATTTGAAAAGGCAAGCACTTTTCAGCAGTCGTAAATTATTCACAAATTTGTTTTTTGTGCAAATTAATCAAAATGTACGATTAGTAATAAAATGAATTTCTCTACCTCAACCTTCTCACTAGCTGACAGGTTCAGGACTCATTTCTGTCTTCTCAATTCAGTCTTACCCATTTTCTTCGTAGATTCATCTGTTAGGCTATTAGAAAAAGCTTCTTAAACAAGCCGTTCGGATTCGGCATTAAACTGTAGGTCCCTTCCACTCGTGAGAGAACAATAGTACGCACAACACGAGTGGTTGCTGCGAAGCTAGGCCCTGGCCCTCTACGGGCTGTAGCGCCACTCATATTATTGTTCTTGCTTCGGCACAACATATACTAAAATTGAGGTATTTCAACAAAGTCCAAAAGCGATGGATTGACTGGCCTGGAAATGTGTCGCGCGTGCTTGTACGACAAAATACCAATATTCTTCTCCAACTAGCTCGTTCGGTGTTGGCATAAAACTTAAGGTCCATTCCACTCGTCAAAGAACAATAGCACGAACACCACGAGTGGCCGCTGTAGATGCTAGCCTCTGGCCTTCTACCGGCTGTAGCGCTAATCATATTATTATTATACTTATAACCACTATTCATTAAACCATATGTAAATACATATCTTCATGTTTTATCACTCTTCATGGAAACCGCATTGAATCAGTTGCGTTGTTTAAACGATCTTAGCATATTGCGGACAAGCGCCTATTGTTTTATGCTATGAAGATATGTAGATATGGAATTATGAATTTAATATAGATTTGCTTAACTTCTGTTGATAACAAACAATTATTTTTATTTTAGGTACATGACGGTAAAAACCTTAAAGGCCGTTCAAACGATGCAAAAGCATCTGCGTGTCTTTACATTGCTTGTAGGCAGG
Source organism: Eristalis arbustorum (assembly GCA_916610145.1). Taxonomy (NCBI): domain Eukaryota; kingdom Metazoa; phylum Arthropoda; class Insecta; order Diptera; family Syrphidae; genus Eristalis; species Eristalis arbustorum. The sequence continues at coordinate 49,224,982 of OU744319.1, read as the reverse complement.
AGGGAGTTCCGCGAACATTTAAAGAGATTTGTGCTGTGAGCAAAATAAGCAAAAAAGAAATCGGCAGATGTTTTAAGCTAACATTAAAAGCGTTGGAAACTAGCGTGGATTTGATAACTACTGCTGATTTCATGTCCAGATTTTGTGCTAATCTCGGTAATATCTCAAAATCTAAATGTCTGTTTGTTAAACATACTACTTATACTCGACACATTTTTAGATCTCCCAAACATGGTACAAAGGGCTGCAACCCATATTGCCAAAAAAGCAGTCGAAATGGATATTGTTCCCGGACGATCACCCATTTCGGTGGCAGCGGCTGCTATTTATATGGCTTCACAGGTAATAGACAAGTATTTTTTAATAATTATATATAAAAACATAATATTATATACAGGCATCGGAACATAAACGCAGTCAAAAGGAAATTGGTGATATTGCTGGTGTTGCTGATGTAACTATACGACAGTCGTATAAGCTTATGTATCCGCATGCAGCAAAATTATTCCCAGAAGATTTCAAATTCACGACACCAATTGAACAACTGCCGCAAATGTAAATATTTTTTCTATATAAGTTAGGTAATATTATTTGATCGATATCAGTAGGTTAATAATAAAAATATTACTTTACAAAAAATTCATGAATATATTTTGACATATGTATGTGTGTAATTGGTACACAATTATATGTGTGCGTCTGATTGCTTATATATATTAATAAATGAGAAAAGTTCGATACAAAACATCATCATATTTTTATTTAACCCATTTGTCAATAACTACTTATCTGGCCATTTTCAGACGACGATTCTCTTCAAATCGTCGATAATTTGATTTATGCAAGAATCACTATCGTCTCGTTCATCGTTTATTTTGTATACAGTTTGAAGTATGATGGCCTTGTGAACTATCACTCCTATTCTCTTAGTCACAGTGGGAAATTGTCACGTCATAGTTTTTGTCATTTCACTTCAAAATGTGTATTCTTAAATGCAAGTGAGGTGACATATATCCATAGTAATTCTTCTTCTTCTTCTTCTTGTGGCGCTACAGTCCGGGGTGAACCTGGGCCTCGGTCAACAATCCTCTCCAGCTGGCACGTTCTTTAGCCAGCTGCCTCCAATTTCGCACTCCAAGTTGGTTGAGGTCCTTCTCCACTTGAGTGCGTAATCGGGTTCGTGGTCGCTCTCTATTGCGTTGTCCCACTGGTTCGGAGCCGAAGACTCTTCGGGCTGGAGCAGTGTTGTCCATGCGCTCTACATGGCCTAGCCATCTTAGGCGTTGAATCCGTAGACGTCTGACTAGACTGCTGTCGCTGTACAGACCGTACAGTTCGTAGTTGCATCTCCTTCTCCAAGAACCTCAACGGAAACAGGACCAAAGATTGAACGCAGAACTTTTCTTGTGAAGAGACCAAGTTCGTCTTCATCCGCTCTTGAGATAGTCCAAGCTTCCGCGCCATACAGCAGGACAGGGATGATCAAGATCTTATATAACGTGAGCTTGGTCTTTCGAGAGAGGGCTCTACTACTCAATTGGCTCTTGAGCGCAAAGAAACAGCGGTTGGCAAGAGTTGTTCTGCGTTTAATCTCGGTACTGATGTTGTTCGAAATATTTACTTGGGAGCCAAGGTAGACGAAGTCCTTTACTACATCGAAGTTGTAGCTGCCTATGGTGACGTTCTGGCCGAGTCGTCGATGTTGTGTGTCCTTTCTTGATGACAGCATATACTTTGTTTTGCCCTCATTCACCGCTAAACCCATTTTTGCCGCCTCCGTCTCAATACAAGCAAACGCTTCATTGAGGGTTCGCTGAGTTCGGCCAATCATGTGAATGTCGCCCGCGTATGCTAGCAGTTGAACGGACTTCTGGAAGATCGTGCCCCTAGTGTTGGCGTGTGAGTTTCGCACGATCTTCTCCGGGACGATGTTGAAGAAATCACATGACAGCGCGTCGCCTTGCCTATACCCTTTTTTGGCATTTAAGGTCTCCGTGAGTTCGTTACCGACCTTGATGGAGCAGCGAGATTTCTCCATCGTCATCCTGCACAATCTGACGAGTTTGGCAGGGATGTCAAAACTAGACATGGCGTTGTATAGCTCGTCTCTGCTACACTGTCATATGCGGCCTTAAAGTCGACAAATAGGTGGTGGGTGTCGATTTGCATCTTTTGGGTTTTTTCGAGGATCTGCCGTAATGTGAAAATTTGATCGATAGTGGACTTCTCAGGCCTGAAACCGCACTGAAAGGGACCTATCAGAATGGCAGTCAAAGGGGTCTGCTTTCTTGTGGATCGGGCAAACGATAATAAGATTCCACTCGTCGGGCATGCTTTCCTCCCATCATATCCTATAGATGAGCTGGTGCATGCGCCCAACCAGATCATCTCCAGCTGCTTTAAACAGTTCCACGGACAATACGTCCGCTCCAGCAGCTTTGTTCAACTTCAGTCTCGATATCGCTACATTAACTTCGTCTAGATCGCGGGGACAGAATTCCCTTCTATCGTCGTCCATTGCGTGGAGTGGAACATTCTGCCTGACAGCGGTATTGGTGTCCTCTTCGCCGTTTAACAGTCTGCAGAAGTGATCCTTCCAGATTCTCAGTATCGACTGCGACTACTACGAGTTGTCCCTCTTCGTTCCGACAGGCTTCTGTCCGATGTTTGTACCCTTTGGATAGTTATTTCACCCGCTGGTAAGACTTTCGGACATTCTGCCGTACCACCTCTCCATTTCCTCGATCGCGCGCTTCTCATGCTCCTTCTTTTTTCTTTTTGAGAAGCCGGTGCTCTTCCCTTCTTTTAAGTTCGAAGAGCTCACGAACCGCCCTCGTCCTTCTATCCAGCGTCGCTTTATACGCTGCTAGCTTCGCTGAATGCGCCTGCCGACACTCGTTGTCATACCATGGGTTTTTTCTAGGTGGCATTTTAAAACCCTACACATCAGAGGCAGCTTCTCTAATGGCGTTTTGACAACGGTTCCACTGTTCGTCGATTGTTTCGCCTGGCAGGGTTGGACTCTCTGAGAGCTTCAGGGAGACTCGATCGGAGAAGTTCCCAGCGGTCGATTGCGATTGTAGCTTTCCAACGTCAAACTGTTTTGGTCTTGCTCTACTCCGTTGTACAATCGATATCCGAGTTTTGACCTTGGCTACAACAAGGTGATGATCCGAGTCGATGTTGGCACCTCGGAACGTTCTGACATTGAGGACACTGGAGGAGTGTCTGACGTCGATCGCAATGTGATCAATCTGGTTGACGGTTGATTGATCAGGGACCGCCAGGTCCCTTTGTGAATGTTGTGGTGAGGGAACCACATGCTGGCAACAGTGAAGTTTCACCCCGTCACGAAGTCCAACAGCCTGAGTCCATTGTCGGACATGTTGTCGTGTAGGCTGTGTTTTCCGACGACCTAGCAAAGATTTCTTCCTTGCCCAGCTTTGCATTAAAATCTCATAAAACGATCTTGGTGTCGTAGCTGGGGCATTGATCGTATGTTCTTTCTAGGTGATCATAGAAGTCATCGTTGCTATCATCGTCTTTGTCCTCCGTTGGGCGTGGGCGCAAATTAGGCTGATGTTGCCGAATGTTGCCTTGATCCGGATTGTTGTGAGGCGTTCGCTTATGTATCTAAAGCTTAAGACTTCTTGCCTAAGTCTGCCTCGAACAACAAAACCGCATCCAAACAAGCGCTGCCTTAGCTCTTTGTAGCAATCGCCTTAATATATGTCGCAGTTTTTCATCCTCTTTTTGCCCGGCCCATCCCATCGCACCTCCTTGATGGCGGTGATGTCAGCCTTATAGCCTTCTAGGGCCTCCGCAAGTTCATCGGCTGCACGTGGTCTCTTAAGTGACCTCGCATTCCACGTGCAGAACCGAAAATCGTTGTCCTTATTTCGTTGTCCATGGTCGTCAGCAGTAGGGTCATCCGTATCCGAGGCTTGTTGCCGTCTCTGAGCTATTGCGAGTTTTACACGGTGGGGAAGTTAACCCCTCGCGAAACTCCCGATCCTGGCGGACCGGGTCCTGGTTTAAACCCCCGGACAAGGGGTCGCTGCATACATTGGTTCACCTCTAAGCGGCTGCAGTAGAGGTTATCCAGAGGGCGCCGCGAGGAGGCTATATGTCAACTTGGCCTATGCATTTACAGGGATCGTTGCTGTCATCTCGCCAAGTTGAGAGCAATCAACAACTTTGCCCAGGATGCACAGGCCCATGCTCTCCCCACGAAAATTCATACTTAAGGGTAACCTTTGGCGTACCAAGCATTTGAGAGGTTTTCCAATTCATTTGTGGTTTTATTGATATGATAAATTAGTGACATTACACAGTTTGGGCAGCAAATGAACCTTGTATTCTGGATATCGTATGTCACTGTGACACATTTGTATTCTCTTAGTCTCATTTCATGAAAAAGTGAGTTAGAAAGTGACAGATATTGTCACATGCATTTTTGTGGCTGACGCCTATGATACTCAGAATACAAGGTAATATGTTTGTTCAGGAGCGTTTTCCTGAATAGGTGCACCAAGCACATAAACTTGGAGGGGATAGTATAAGAATACACCAAGCACTTAAACTTGGAGTAGATTATAGGTGATGCACCAATCACTTTAACTTGGAGCAATTGTTGTAAAAAGAATTAACTAATTAAAAGGCGTTCAGAAAGTTATATTAACTGACTGACATTTATTCGAGATATGTTTTCCTTTTTTGTACTTAAATCTAGCTTACACTACAAATTACAATTATGCCTTAACCGAAATTATTGCCGGTAATGGCAGCAATGCACGGTCAGCATAATACGTCGATGGCTCGACCCAGTGCGAACGAATGCATGCTCATATTTATATATGTATCCATATTCGCTGCGTCAGTGTAGAGGTTTAATATTGCGGTGAATTCGACTTGCTTGGGGTTTGTGTTTAGTCATCGGTGATTCAACTGAACATTCTCCCCCGCGTTGAATGACAATTCAACAACCTAAGCAATGATGACGTCAAACTCTGAATTTGTTGGTGCTTCCTTGCGTTTGATGGCCACTGATTGCACTGCTTTGGTGATGACTGCAGACCTTGCTATTTTGTGCTTCCAAATTACGTAGGCGCTTAATATAATGAATATTATTAGCGCCGAGTACCCAATTGCGAAGTGATGGTTGCTAGTACCATTTTGTGTGGTAAAGCGAGGAAGTAGTGAAGGTATTATGACCTTGAATGGTCATTGATCTGTGTTTTAAACTGCATCCTGGCTGCAACGTAACTTATCCGGATACTTCTATGAATAACTAGGCGTGCTGGTTTGCACAGATTGCAGTAAGTTGAGATGGGTTCCTTGTGGAATACAAATAATAATAGTCAACATTATGTTGTTTATGAAATGAGGTATGGGCGTGAGTCGGAATAAATCGTACTGCTCTTGATTTATCAGAGGAAGTGTGACCCAGAATACTACTCGATTACCTATCATTAGCTTGTATAGTTGGATCAGATCTCGATCATCTGCTGGCAACTCAAGGAATGTTTGAAAATGCTCCTTCTTCAGCTGCACTATTGATATTAGTAATGAGTTTATTTCACTGTAAGAACATCAATAAGGGCTGACTGTATTCCGTTTACAATAAGTATTATTATGATCAATTGGGATGAAAGGGTTGTGACGATTTGCGACTGATAATCTTCTTCACCTTTGTCACGAATCCTTCATCTTATTTCAGCCAGCTGCATGTTGATCTGTCTTGCTTCACAATGTTGATTGTTGAATCGACGACTGAGGTTTGATTTCTTAATAAGTTTAATAGGTGATCTCCATTCATGTTTACTTGGTCTATTGTACTCGCATTTTTTTCCTTCAATAGGCCAAAATCCTTGTGGAAGATGGGCTAACAATGCCAGAGCACCACAATGGCTATTTTTTCGTGTTTCTGGATCAACAGTTTTACCAAAGGGTTATTATATGGTAATAGCACTAGATGTTTGGCATCAAAAAGAAGTGTTGCAGCTTCTAGGCCTCTCACTCGAAGAATTTCGATTTCATACAAAAATGGGGCGAGACAGGATATGGTTGGTTTGGTTCTTCAGTGGAGCCACTCGTGATTTAGAACACAAGAACCTTACAATTATTCTTCCATCCCTTATGATTGCTCTCAGGTACACCACCGTGCCATACGCCTTTTAAGATGCGTCGGAAAAGGTATGACTTTGAATGGATGCGGGTACACCATTGTTGAACATGTGGCGTGGAAATTGAAAATTGTTGATTTTACCGAGGCTATTCCGAAATGCTATCCACCTTGTATGTAGCACTGCCGGTAATGCTTCATCCCATGAAAGTTCCAATGTTCATAATTCCTGAACGAATATTTTCGCTGTGATCACTACTGGTGCCGTCATTTCCAACGGATCGAATAATTTGGCAATGTCTGAGGTTACACTTCGTTTTGTAATTTTACTTGTCGAGCCCATATTTGTTTTAACACAGAATGTGTCAATCTTTGGCAGCCATGTTAGCCCCAATGTTTTCTCATTGCTAAAGTCGAGATCTATTTCCTTATCTTCCTTAGAAATACCTTGTAGCAAACGAGGAAGATTAGCGCTCCATTTTCGGAGTTTGAACCCTGCAGTTTGTAGTATTTGTATGAGTTGGCTTTGCATTTCTATGAAGGTAGATAGATTATTATCTCCAGTTAGACATCATCAACTCAGAAATTACTATGTAGAGCATGTGCCCTTAACGCAAGTGTTGGGTTGTACTTCTTTACTAATTGCTGTAAGCATTTTGTGAGTAAATATGGTGCTGATCTAGTACCATATACTACCGTGGTCAGTTGATAATATCGTAGTGGCTCGCTTTCGTTGTTTCTCATCGTATGGAGAGTAATCTTCGGTCATCTGGATGGATCATTATTTAACGATACATCTTTTGTATACCTGTGCAAAATACGTATTGTGGTTAAGGGAATCGAAGCAATAGCGAAAATAATTCGCCTTGTAATACTGGTCCTGTACATGATGTCATTCAACGATATTCCAGTTGATGAGTTTGATGAAGCGACAAAAACTAATCGAAGTTTGGTGTTACCATGTCATTGAAGTCGATTTCTGTCCCATGACGTAGGGACTTCGTGCTCCTTCATAAATTGGCTATATTGATTCATCACTTCTTTGTTTTTTGCTAACCGCCGCTCAAGAGCCAAAAATCGGTTGATTGCTATTTCATTGAAACTGCCAAGGGTTGATGGATTCCCATGGAATGACAGTTTAATTATGAAACATTATGGAACTTCTTCCAGGTTCCATAATCTCTCAATCATCTGATGGAGGTTATTGTTATCATAAGTTGAGATGCCGCACGTTGCAGTCTTTTGTAGTGTTTCACCTACTTTTTCAGCCAGAATCCACCCGAGGACCGTTTTATGTAATGTAGGTAAATTGTTGGCCACCGTATCTGTCCAATGGAGAGTAGTTGATGGTAAAATTCTGCACGTTAGGAATTCCTTTACGGTCTGTACTTCCTTCGGTTTCTTGAACGATTGTTAGTAAAGGACTCTTGTATTTTCTTTCTAGCTTGGGCACTATTAAATGAAGTAGGAAAGGGTCCCAGGTTTCGGTCTCAATACCGATATTATGAAGTCGCTCTTCGAAATAGGTCTTGGTCTTTTTCCTGTCTGCCGAGTCCTTTTTATAATTAGTAATGAATCTTTAAATAACTTGTCCAGTTGCCAACTGTGGCACAATAAAGGATGTCATTTTGTTATAATCATTTCCTCGATGAATTGAATATGAGTATGATACTTGGTCGATGTCGATGATGTCGAATATGTGTCCTCTTTGTAGATCCTTGATGTGGATCTGATGCAACTTGTATGACTGAGTTGAAGCGTCTGATGAGAGTGATCCTTTGCAGGTTCACGTCGTGGTCACCAACATTTCAGGAGTGTTTTTCTGAATAGATGCACCATGCACATAAATTTGAAGTAGGTTATAGGTGATGCACCAATCACTTGAACTTGCAGCAGAGAGAGACGCTTATTCGGATGTGGATTTGTTGTTCAAGGCAGACTTAGGCAAAAAGACTTTAGCTTTGTATGTAAAAGCGAATGCCTCATAACAATCCGCATCAAGGCTAAATTCGGCAACATCAGCCTGATTTGCGCCTACGCCCCGACGGGGGACAAAGATCACAGTAGCAAAGATGATTTATATGATCTCCTAGAAAGAACATACGATCAATGCTCCAGCTTTACACCAAGATCGTTCTAGGAGATTTCAACACTTAGCTGGGTAAAGAAGAAATGCTTACTAAAGTCATCGGGAAACACAGCCTACACGACACCACGTCCAGTAATGGACTAAGGCTGGTGGACTTTGTTGCTAGTACTCGGTTCCCACACCTCAATATCCATAAGGGGACTGGCGGTCCCCAGATCAATCAACCGTCAACCAGACTGATCACGTTGCGATCGACAGACACTCCTCCAATATTCTCGATGTAACGAACGTTCCGAGAAGTCACTCAATCTGGACGATGACAGACGAGAATTCCGTCCCCCAGACTTAGACGAGGTCAAGATAGCAATATAAGAAGTCCGTGCATTTGTTAGCATACGAGGATGACATTGACGTGATTGGCAGAACTCAGCGAACCGTCAGTGAGGCTTTTGCTAACATTGAGACGGAAGCGGCTAAAATGGGTCTGGCGGTGAATGAGGGCAAACGAAGTATCGACGTCTTGGACAGAGCGTTGCAAAGGGCAGCTATAACTTCGAGGTAGTCAAGAACTTCACTTATCTCGGCTCCGGAGTAAACTGTACTAATTAGATCAAGTGTAGGGTAACTCCAACCGCTGTTTCTTTGAGCTCAAGAGGCAATTGAGTAATAGAGCCCTCTCTCGAAGAACCAAGTTGACTATACAAGTCACTGATCATCCCAGTCCTGCTACACGGCGTGGAGGTATGGACAATCTCGAAAGCGGATGAAGAAGTCCTTGGTCTCTTTGAGAGAAAAGTTTTACGTGCGATCTTTAGTCCTGTTTGTGTTGACGGGTTCTGGAGAACAAGATTTAAAAACGCACTGTACGGGCTGTACAGCAACATGAGCCTAGTAAGGGTCTATGGATACAGCGCTTAAGATGGCTTGGTCATTTAGAGCGGATGGACACCACACCATGGCCCGAAGAATCTTCGAATCAAAACCTGTCGGGCAACGTAACAGAGGACGCCTGCGTTTAAGGCAGAGGCAGAGGCGCACCCAAGTGGAGAAGAGGAGTGCGAAACTGGAGAAAGCTAGCCAGAGATCGCGCTAGTTGGAGAGGCATGTTGGTTGAGGCCTTGTTCCACCCGGACTGTAGCGCATCACAAAGAAGAAGAAGAATTATAAAGAATTCTCTTTTTATGAACTGTTTTTTAAACACTTTTGAGAAATGTTGTTTTTAAAAATAAAGTTTCTGAAAAATAGCTTACATATAAAAAAAGTTTTTATTGTTTTTCGACTTAAAGTGGAATTTGAACATAATCCACCATAGTTGGTATGTGATTTGTACTAATTTTAATCTGCTATAAACAACTGACGTCATATTTAAAAAAATAAGTTTACCTTTTGTTCTATGTATGTATCATGACAGTGACACATATTTTTGGGTGACTCAACTGAGAGAATAGCGGTGTATGACTTCTGTGCTCTCATTCCTTTTAAATTTCATCAACACATTTTCAGTTCAGCTTGCTACCCAAAACTTTGGCATATGCGCCCTATTACTATCAAATTGTCTCAAAAGTATAGAATAACATATGTATGTATTATGTATACATGATTATTCTCATTTAACGTTAACGTTTTTTTTTTCATGAAGCGAAACTATCGCCCCAGGCATATTCCATTGACTACGAGTTTTAGAAAAACTTTTCAATTTATTTTGATTGAATTCTTTAGAATTGTACTGCATTCATTGAAGGCACTTTGGAGTCTTTACAATTCACTTGAATTCACACGCATTCAGTTGAAGTCTTTGGGACTTCAAAATGTTGAAGCTTGGGACTTGAACAATTTTCGTTGAAGTCTTAGGGATTTCAGCAAGTAAGCGAGTTTGAACAAGTCTAAAAGTCGAACTTGTGGTTTTGATATTAGTGGCCTTGTGTTGTAAATATTCCTCGAATTCTTTGGGACGTTTTTTCTTTAATGTCTTGTAAAATTGGATGCGACAACACTCGACGAGCTCACCATTTTTATAACGCTGGAATTTAGTTTCGTCTAAATCATCCAACACTCTCCCAGTACCTCAATACAACACACTCACCTCACACAACGCACTCATATTTCACGTATCCCAATATCATATACGGATTGGGCACATATCTTAGCAAGTTCATCTACTACCTCATTGCGCGTTATATCCGTATGACCCGGGACCCAGCATACAGTGGTCGAGCTGCAAGCCAAGAACCTTGAGCTCTTCGCGGCAGTTTGCGACTAGCTTGGAATTAATTTCTATAGACGAAATTGCTTTAATGGAGTGGACGCTTGACTATCAATAAGAATGGTAATATCAGCCGGTGGTATTCAGAACAATATCATTTTGGCCTATTTAAAATTGCGAAACTGATAGATTAATACACGCAAGTTATATATATCTAAATTAACGAAATAAGATAACGTAATAATTGTTCACCTGGTAGGTAAATATATCTAATATATTAGACTATCAAGAGAAAAGACAATACAAATATCTGTCTATATCTATAATCAAGTAGGATGGATTGTATTGGTTGATAGCAGTCAACGAGTTCCAATGGCGCAGTGCATGGGTGCGATTCCAAAACGAATTGGATTACACTCGGCCTACTCATTCCGATCAGACTGAGTGACCGTTTTGGATAGAGAGTAGGCTATAATTAATTTGTGGTTAAGCATCTTGTATCCAGTACCATAAATGTAGATTTGTATCAGCAAGTTTTGTAGTAACTATTGGGATGGTAAGTGTCCACCCGGAAAGAAAAATTAACCTGTGCCTTTCTAGCGTGCCCTAACGCGTTGGTTGCGTAGATACATGGTTGAAATACTTCTTAAAAAAAAATGCAAATCGGAGGATCTCTGGGCTGTATGTTATATGTACATTTAAGATAAAGCAGTACATTATCATTATAGATATCTTGCAGATGTTTGACTTAATATATCAACAATTGTTCGACTAGATATTTATTTTCATTTTATTTTCTCTCCACCTTTCCAAACATTTAATTTTTCTTTGGCTGGCGTCCGTTGTAGAATTGCCACTCACGTTCGTTTTATTCAGGTCCCCTTCTAGCTGCGTGCGCCACCGTAAGCGTGATCTTCCTTTACCGCGTTGTCCCTCAGGGTAGGACTCGAAGACTTTCCGGGCCGAAGCATTAGTGTCCATTCGCTCTAAGTGACATAGCCATCTGAGACGAGGGATTTGAACTCGTTTGACTAGATCGATCTCGCTGTACAGTCCGTACAGTTCGTCATTCAGTCTAACCTTCCAAACACCATCCGTACAGGACCGAAGATAATTCGTACAACTTTTCTCTCGAAGCGACCAATGATATCCTCGTCCGCTTTAGTTAGTGTCCATGCTTCTGCGCCATACAGCAGGACTCGGACTATCAAGGTCTTATATAGGGATATCTTTGTTCTTCTAGAGATAGCTTTATACCTTAGTGGCCTTCCCAGTGCAAAAATACAGCGATTGGCCAGCGTGATCCTATATTTTACTTCCGCGGTAGTGTGATAACTTCGGAGCTTAGGTACACAAAGTCTTCCAGACGTCGGTGTTGGTGTGCCTTTTTTGATGTATATACTGTATATGCCCGATCATGGTCGCTTCCTTCTCGATGCTCAAAGTGCGTAACCTTGTCTAAATCCTTTTCTCACATTAAAGGCCTCGGTATAATCTTTACCGACCTTGATGTCGTCATTCTGTAAAGACGGATATTTGCATGGATGCCAAAGTTAGACAAGTATAGCTCGTATATAAGAATACTGTCATGAGCGGCAGTCGATGAATAGGTGCTGGAAAACTCCAGGCTCTTTTCCATGATCTGCCGTAATGTGAATATTTGGTCAATATTGGATTTTGTTGGCCTGAACCCGGACTGATATTGACCAATCAGGCTGTTAACGTAGGGTCTCATGTGTTTACACTGAACGACAGAAATGGTCTTATACGATATATTTAGGAGACTGATCTGATCGAGCAGTGCATGTCTAACAATTCGAAAAAGGAAGTCCTCGCCTGTTCTCTTGTCCATCTTGACCCATCTGTGTAAACAATAATGGAGTTCGAGTTTTTGATCGATTCTTCTGATACTATTTGTATCTTGTAGGGAGATAACAACGGAACACCGAGGTATGCTGGTCTTGTCAGCAGCTTCAGGTTCATTCAGACTTTTAGGCAGCTTGCCACCAAACTACGCCGCCGTACGCCAGAATATGACTTACAATAGATTTGTAGTATTGTTTTGGGGTTTGTACCCTATTTTTTCCCATATATCTTATTACATAGAGATAGGGCACAGGTCGCTTTGGTTTGGTTCGTTGGTTCATTCGTTAATGTTAAGCTTCTAACTTAGTTTCCAGTCTAGTATTAACCCAAGGTACTGGAAGGACTTTTGTTGATAAAAAGAACCAGATCCGTTTTCTGACGGTTTTAATTGCATGTCAAATTAACTCGCTGAGAGTTGGGAAAAAATGTTCCCGTTATGTAAGTTTCTCGAGATATTTTTAGGACGAACGAGGGTTGGGGGCTTTTGGCCTAACATCTTTCGCTGTGCAGTGGCTGGTTTTACCTACTTTAGGGATGAAGACAACCTTCACTTCCCTCCAGGTTGACGGTATGTAGCCGTATGCCAGGCTGCCTAAGAGGATGTCTATCAGGATGGAAGTGATGACATCCTTAGTTTCCTGAAGCATGATGGGAAGAATACTGTCGTCACCTGGGGATTTAAACGGATCGAAGGAGTCGTTTGGAGTCTGAAAGCCTTGGCCGCATTGAAGAGGGGTCTGGATTATTTCCTTAAGATAAGTAGATCATTATTCAATCATGAAGTTGATCTTTTGTTCGTTGTTGACCGTGGGGGCTTGCCATTTAAAAAGATTCTTGAAAGTTGTGTGTCAACGCTTTAGAAGTTAGCTCAAGGTCATTAACATTGTTAATTTCCCTGTGTGGCAAACAGCTTGTCAGCCTTTTTACCTCCTAAGCGAATCTGCTAAAGTCGGTGTTTTATAGATTCCTGATTTTGCTAGACTTGATCCTCCCATTGACCACACAGGCGATCAGTATGGTCTCCGAGAAGGAGCGAGCATCTGAAACCTTACAACAATCAATTATGAGCTTTACGTAAAGTCTAGAACTTCCTGTCTAGTACTGGTAACAAAAGTGGGCTCGCTGAAAAACAAAAGATTATAACATGTTTCATTCGAATCCGTACTATCGTAGATTGTGTGGAGTGAGCTGGAGTTGCAGCCTAAGACAATATCCCACTTCATCATCTTTGCCTCTTCCACAAGGAATTTGTTTTTCCGCTCGAGCATTACCCCTGATTGATCATCATCGCTGAAAGTATTTAGAAGAAACAGGGTAAGATCTTTTCTACATACAATACAGGTCCTTATTCTACTAACTTCGCCATTTGGGTTCTGTAGGTAGGTGAACAAGTTTTTCTCTTTTTAGTATTCTTCCTCGGCGAATCTGTCTTGGCTATAAAGCTTTCTACCCATTCAAGGCACTCCATGAGCTTAAAATCCTTGAAACTTGCCACCCGTCCGAAGCTGGGAACTACCTACTCGCTCTTCGTGATGGCGTCATTCAAACCATCAAGGATAGGTTGCCATTGGTTCACCGTGAGCTTCCACTCTGGATTCCCAATATCTACTACTGAGACCTGTATGTAATCTTTTACTACATCAGCATATTTAGGGCTCTTTGCCTTTATTCTGCTAGTCATTGGGGAGCGATTCATAGCGGTGACCACTCTTTGAGGAACTCGGACATGGTAACGGGTGGGGCTTCCCCTCCCTGTGCTGGTCATGTGGTCGCTTCCCCTCCCTGCGGCCTTGGATAAGGTGAGCGGATAACGACGCGTTGAATTCATTTCCCCGGGTGAAGTTGTTGGAAGTGAGAAGATACTTGTTACAGACTTTTCAGAGAAAGTTACTGGCAAGCCCGCTGTACTCTGATTTGCAACCGACTGTTCCTTCGTCGTACTCATCTTGTCTCCCTCACTTATATGCGCATTTCGCTGTAGCCGACAGACCGTCTGTTTGCAGCTTTTCGTTCTGCTTCTAATAAAGGATACAAACGATACCGAGTATCTGAAATAAAACGTGATAGAAGAATAAGTTAAAATTATAAATTTGTATTTAGAAGAACTCCAATTCAATTTTGCAGGCTAAAACGATATCTAAGTTCCTTCAAAAACAGGGTAGGTTGCGTATTCGGAATTTATTAAATAACCTAAGTGCTGTCGTAGTATAGAATTTCAAACAGCGGGTTTTTTTTAGAGAGTGGCATATTTATCATAACCATATTGTTAATTCTGAGACTATATGTGTTTCAACATATGTGCAAGGTCATAGTAAAACATTAACAATATTTTTTTAGAGCAGTGCTCCTATAACAGGTACATTTTTCGAATAACAGATAACATACAGTGTTTAATATTTGTGTCTTCCATGTCATCTTATTATCTACAATAATGTCTAAATATTGTAAATACCCCCACCCGACGACTTTCTTAAACAAGTTGCAAAGAGGTATACTCGGATCACTGACACAATTTCCAGCTATATTTATCTCATATCTTATCAGTCTACTGAGAAAATCTGCACCTTTATTGTCTTGTCCTTTGATGTAGTCAATATTAATATCGTAAAATAAAGTAGTAAGCGTGAGTTCAGGTCTGTAACAAAAGTTTTTGTGGAGGGATAGGGGTATTCCAGCCTGAAAAGACGAGTATCACTATGTTGTCTTATCTTTGCTAATGTCGGCTATTGGAATTGAAGAGATAGAGAAGAGAAGAGTTCATCGCAGTTCACCACAGATTTTGACGTTTCTGCTCCCAAGTCACTCACACTAGTGATTACGCACACTCGTTAGGAGCACAGAACAGCGCCATCTTGCTCTAATATTTGCCTTCAATATTGTCAAAAATTAACGATATTGCCCATGATAATTTCAAAAATGGGCCCTATCTTAAAGTATTTCAGGGCGTTAACATCAACCTTTAAAG
This sequence comes from Eristalis arbustorum, assembly GCA_916610145.1. Classification (NCBI taxonomy): domain Eukaryota; kingdom Metazoa; phylum Arthropoda; class Insecta; order Diptera; family Syrphidae; genus Eristalis; species Eristalis arbustorum. The sequence continues at coordinate 49,209,735 of OU744319.1, read as the reverse complement.
TCAGCCCTTAAAAGAATTATTGTTGCTGGTTATTGATAATTCATTACAAAAAGTGATCCAAAAATGCCAATCATTCAAACAAAATAATTTTTACAAATATATTGGCAAACATTAAGGCCAGAAGAAATGTGAAAACATTTACAGAAATATTACAATTTATTTTCATATATACAGAAGTACTATACTAAAGGTAAATGTCTTCATATTTATGTTTGGTGGATTAAGTAATTTAAGTTTTTATTTCGCTGTGTACACATTGTTCGTTTTTAATGGAATATATACATTATGTCATGTCCGTTTAAATTTATTTTAACTCTGCACCTGAATTGCCTCGAAAAACGGTCACTTGACTGCTGGTCAATTTCAATAACGTTTAAATGTTTGTCGCAAAAGCTTGGCGGAAATTTTATTTTGGAATATTTCATTAGGATACGTATATATTTCTTATTTAATACTGAATTAAAGACATAGTGTGTACATTTTTTGATGCAGATACACAATGCGAACACATTTTGTCTTCTATATAAATTTGAATTATTTATTTCACATTTTTGTTACACTTTGTCTAGTAACATATTTATTTTCAGTTCGGGTGCAATATGCCTATTGGGGAAAACGAACACCCGGTTAAGATAAAATCGATTAATGCACCATAAGCATACCTTTGCTCTCTTATTTCTGATACTGACTCTGGTGAAGGCTGCAATAACCTTGATAAATGTAATATACCATTCTTCAGTGATCCTGCTACTTCCACTGAAGTGTCTCACACAATCGACAGTTTTTCACAAACAAATGTGGAAATATTGGAATTACTTAATACTAACAAAGTGACAACATTGATCAAAAACCTTTAAGTTAAAAAAAGTCCTGATTTAGATGATATAAACAATACGTCTTTAAGGGCTCTTCCTTTCACATGCCTAACTGCTATTTTTAATACATGCCTTAAACCCAGCTACTTCCTGATCGTTAGAAAACAGCTTTGGTAATTCCGATTGGCAAGCATGGTAAACCAAAAGAAGACGTCAACGGTTTTAAACTATAAGTAAAGTTAATTAAAGAAATAATTGACAATCACCTAATTGTGAAAAATATGCTCTCCGACTTTCAATTTGGGTTTCGGCGTTCGCACAGAACGTCTTGGAGAGAATGAGTAAAAATATATCGAAATCATCGTCGTCGTTCACTGAGCCGCGAAGTTAAAAAGACACCAATTCTTCATCAGAAAGGCAGCCGGTATAACATACAGTGCCGAAGGTGGCCCCGGTTCGAGTGGCCAGGCAACCCGAAGCTGAACTGGATTTGAAGGCTGTCCTACTCTCCGTCCAGGAGCAGATAACTCAGTTCCAAAAGCAGTTCCAGGAGCAAGCGCCGCGCGTAGACCTCACCTACTTGACGTTGTTTGCCGTGCCTAACGTCACAACTTCCTAATGGCTGCGCACGCAGCCAGTAACCTCATGATCCTAGCAGTGAATGTGAATTCACTGATTAGGACTGAACGAAAATTAACGCTTGGTAACCTTTTGCAATCCCACAATTCAGACGTGCTTATGGCCAGCGAAACTAATATGAACCAGACGCGCAAACTCTGGTACAAGAATTACTACGTAATTCGAAGAGACCGGCCCCAATCTCTGCAAGGTGGCGATGTCGCTCTTTTAAAAAAAGCCTCTGTCACAAGGTCATGTACAGCAGTGAAGTGCGAAGATTGCAAGTGATAGAAAAGTGTATTTCAGGCATTCCGCTCCAGGGTGGCAAGCGGTTATATGTGATCGCGATCTATGCAGCTGACAATCCTAACTTCAATCGCAACTTCATTTCAGAGCTCGACACTCTTTTGATTATCGTTCGACTGAGCTTTGAAGAAAACTATTACAATATTTGCTGAGGATTTAAACTCCAAGCACAGAGAATGGGGTAATAGAGTGCATAATGACCCCGCTGTATAACTGGCTGGCAGTGCACAATATTGAGTTCAAATTAAATTTGCTCGAGCCGATAGGTCATCGTTGACGTGGAAAGACACGCGTGGAACTGCTTAACTACGATTGAGTATGAGAGTGATAACTGCGGACTCTTCGCGGCTATTCAGCTCCCGAATGAGGTGGAAGAACTGGAGGTCCAGAGGCACCCTTATAATTATAATAAGGCCCGATTGCCTACACTACTACAGAACTTTATCCACGGAACTACGTTCGATTGGGATCAATCCTCCTACAAACAGAAACCTGACAAACGAGGAGGTTGATAGGTACCTCAGACAAATTTATAACGTAATTAAACGTACAATGGACAAAACTATACCGAAAGTAGTAGAAATCGATGACACCGATGTTTATCGGAATGCTACCATCGATGCACTGCACGTGCACAAAAGTAGGCTGCTGTCAAGACTCAAATTTTGTATAGATGGTTTACAGATCCACAAAACGCGGAAGTCAGAGCATTGAAGTCGGAGAACAATTAATCCGTATCAATTATAGCATAGATATAAGCCTTCACTGGGGCAAATAAATTCGGGCTGTACCTTCTTACAACCCGGGTATGTTCCCGCAAGTAAATAAAATATCTCGGAGAAAAGATTAAAATGACATTCAGAGTGTTAGACTTCCAAGGACGACAGAGAACGAACACTTACTCACAGCAATTGGCATCGATCCATACGGGGCAGTGTTGGACAATGACTTCTTCGTGGTTGAAGATACCCAGGAGAAGGTAAAAGCAATTGGTGCTGTATTCCAGCCAATGTATACGGTCAACGAGGTTCGTAGGCCGAATCACGAACTGGAGAACGAAGCTTTGCTGAACCACAGTAATCTTCGTAACGAGATAAGTCAATGGCGATCTGAGAATCTAGGTTTCACCGGGTTCAATGACGTTAATATGGCAAAAAGTGCCATCGCCAGACAGAAATCACAATCACAATCATTTCTCAAGATCTCCAGAGTATCTTTAACTCGCTGAAGAAGAAAAAGTCAGTGGGAATCGATGGTATTACCAATATTGTGCTTCGTTATCTTCCCTCAGAAGCAGTGCAAATTTACACACCACTGTTTAATGCTATGCGCTAAGTAATGCATATTACCCAAAACATTGGAGGATAGCTGTGGTGCAACCGATCGGTTGCCATGTACAACGGTGTTCTGAAAAGTATAGTTCCACACTTCCCGAAGTTGATAATCAACTTCCAGTCGTAGTAAAATTGCTGAATTTGTTCGAAGTCACCTTGCAACAAGATATTTATTTCTCCTATCTATCCCGACAAACCTTCGGTCGATCAGTCTTCTTCCTTGCATAAGAAAGGTTTTTGAAAAGATAGTTATTCGAGTTGTGAAACAATTTGTTGAGGAAAATAATATCATACCGGACAACCAGTTCGGATTCAGGGCGGGGCATAAAACCATACACCATACATGCCGCGTCTAAACTAGTATCCGGAATTTAATGGAATAAAGACAAGAAACAGTGCACGGGTGCTTGCATGATTGACGTGCAGAAAGCGTTCGACACCGTTTGGTTGGAGGGCCTCTTCCTCAAGCTGGTCAGCTTCGGCATAAGTAAACCATTGCTATACATGATGATATGACATAATAACAGGTAGAAAGTTCGTCGTGTAAAGTGGTGATGTAACTTCTTCCACGGTCTTTGACATCAAAAACGGTTTGCAACAGGGAGCGGTTGGTTTCAATATTCACTGTAGATCTGATAGGTTCAATGCCGCACTTAATTGCGTACGCCGACGATTTAGTGACGTACAGATCAGGTCTGAAGGTCGGAGAAATAAATATCTTGTTGCAAGGTGACTTCGAACAAATTCAGCAATTTTACTACGACTGGAAGTTGATTATCAACTTCGGGAAGTGTGGAACTATGCTTTTCAGAACACCGTTGTACATGGCATCATGGGATACGCGCACAAACTGGCGTAAGTTCGGCATTGTTGATCCACAGGAACGCCCTTTAAGGCCCATTCATATGAGGTCGCCGCGAATTGCGAACTTCGCAAACATTGACGTTTCATTCATATGGAGGTTTTTCATTCGCACAGACTTCGGGTGCAAACTGACACTTCACTGCGAATTTTTTGTTCGTGAATTTGTGGATCGCGTTTTCGTCTTTGGATTGCGTTTGTGTATCACGAATTCAGTTTGACAGTTCGTGGAGAGAATGATTGATTCGCAGAGAAAAACTTTCAAATCATTAATTTTAATTAGGATACTTAAACTAACTCTTATTGGGATTTTTGTCTATGAAAAAACTCGATAATTCAGTCACAATCCATTTGCATACCAAGAAGCTAAACTTTTTTTTTATATATGCTGGAAAAGGGTTGTTTGTGAAAGTTCGCGTTCGCAGTTCGCCGCTCATATGAATGGGCCTTTAGATGTGAAAAGTATAGTTAGGAATATTGGCATTTGGTTGGACCAATATCTGTAGTTTGACAAACATATAGATATAGCTCTGGCCAAAGTTAAAAAAGCCTTTGCTGTGGAAAGGAGGTTGTTTTACAGCAGCCAACTTTACACCAGGGTAAAGGTAATCTGCTAAATGAGGTTGTTCAAGGACCAGTGTCTGCGGACTTGTCTGCGGTTGGATCGCACACATGAGTCTGAGTACAAGAAGTACTATCCCAATGAGGTCCTGTACAACGAGGCAAACATCAACAGGATAGATAATTTTATTATTAAACTGACCAGAAGGGATACTGCACGAGCTATGACTTCGTTCAACAGTCTGATCTTTGGCGCTTACGTCCCCAACTATATGTACCATGACACAGTGCGCCTTACCAGCTTTATTCCTCCCGAGGCGTTCCTATATCTCGACACAATTGGCCTAATACAGGATCCACACGTATTTCCTGTAATCTTGCATGTTGTAGGTACGAACGTTGGATAGGCGACTTCAATATGAACGGGATATCGCTCGCAGTCGCGAGGTTCTGTAGAGCGATCTCTGCTCGAGACAGGAGAGAGTCTGCCAAAGAACGGAAATTTTACTGGTGATTACACCAAACCCAGTTCACGCCGCAGCTGGCTTTTCTAAATGACGCGGTAGTTGACCATAGTGGCCAACTACTTTTAAAGTAGACGGGACACGGTTAAGATAATCTTTAGTTTTAATGTTAGGTTAAATTCGATATGTATATATAGCCAAGTTTTTTTACCAGTTTTCTTGGCGAAGCAAATAAACAAAACATGGTGTCCTTCAGCACAATACAAAAAAAAACATAGCTTAAGCCGAAAGGCACAGAAAAAATGTACAATAAAAATAGCTCAGAGTATCCGTATAGGGTCAGTAGGTTCCGTGTAAGGATTTATTAATTTTGTTAAGCTAGTTTAAAGCATTTTTGTCTAGCATGTAAGCAAGTGAATTAAAAATAAGACAAAAAATGGAGAGAAAAAAAAGAGAAGGAATAAAAACACGTCCGTTTATGTTGAAAGAACTAAACAGAGAGGCTTTATTTGATTTAAAGGAAGTACATATCACTGTTTTATTGGCTCAATGAACTAACAGCGTGAGCGATGTCGGGACGTGTTGACACGGCTAAGTACATCAACGATCCAATCAACGAAGTATATGGAGTATTTCGCATTTCGTCTCTCTCCGCTTCAGTCTGTGGCCGAACCTCTTTTGTTAATTTTGAAATGCCGTCGAGTGGCGTTGCTACTTCTTTTGCATTCGTCATACCATTCTTTATATAGAACGCCATGTATGTTTTTTTTTTGGTTCATTGTGACGCCAAATTTTGATGATATTCTATGCCCAAGCAATAATGCAACTGACCTAACTCTTTCATCTTAAATTTTTGAGACAATTTCCGTGTTAACGTTGAATTAGTACTTTGGTTATTAGTGGCGATGATGATGTCATCGACATATATAACAACCACTATTAAGACTTTGTCACTTTATTTTATGAACCACTTTCTACCACACTGCTTCAGACCATAAATAGATTTTTTTCAAAGAATAAAGAAAATCTTCTTTTTTACCTTGTACAAATCCTTCAGCTTGTTGCATGTATAAATCTATATTCTCTAAATCGCCATTAATGTAAGCCATTTCTACATCTAATTGATATAGACGAAGATTGTACTCCACTGAAAGCGCTATAAGAGTGCGTATGAACTTTGTCTAGCGACTGGTGCAAGTAATTCATGAATATGTATTCCAGGTTGTTGTGAGCAACCTTCGTTCTCAGCGGCATCTAATGACTTTTTTGTGATTTGAACGTTTCACTAATTTCCAGGCTTTGACATTTTCTAGTGCTTCGTATTCAGACTTCATTGCTATGAACACACGGGTTTGGAGTATCATATGCGAGGTTGGCTTCTTGATTGAGATTGACCTCCTGTTTTTCATATAAAATGCTGAACAACTTACGTGATATGCCTCTTTTGCCTGTTAAGATTATTTTTGGTCTTCCAGTCCCACGCTTTTCTGAAGTCAATGCATCAGCCTTCTGCATCAGCCTTTACTTCCAGTTTTGTCATTTCGAATTCGATTTTCGGTTTTTGAAGTGATTCATTCTCTTCTTTTTGGTCTGGAGCATCAATCTTCTGACAAGCAGGAATTACATTAACAAGAGGAACTTTAAATTCAATTAATTATTGCGGTTTTTGCTCGACTTCAACTCTTTTCTTATAATCGAAAAGTCGGACGTTGTAAAAAAATTTCTTTTACTACTTTTAATAAAACAAAGGGTTTGACAACTAAATTCACGCAGTATTTCTTTTATTTGTTTAAAACAAAAAAACTCAAAATTTTTAGTCACGACAAAATGCTTCTTCACTCTTTAATGCTTAACGAACGGTTAAAAATCGGTTATAGATTGACGTTTCTTCATCTCCTTTCTCTCGTTTTATTTTCGGGTAGCATTGCCAGCTGCCTCATATTGATATTTCTTTCAGACGTATATATATATATATATATATTTGCTTTCGGACGATATGCTTTTGATGTACTTGTATCCAGTAAAAATTGAATTGAAATTGAATTTGCCTTTTCCTGGAATTTTGTTATGGACGAATACTTTACAACCGAATGTTCTTAGATTGGAGTTATAATAATAATAGTATGGGTGGCGCTACAGCCCGTAGGGCGCCAGGTTCTAACTTCTCAGCAACAACTAGTGTTGTGAGTGCTATTGATCTCTCACGAGTGGAAGGGACCTACAGTTTTATGCCGAATCCGAACGGCTTTGTTTGAGAAGCTTTTTCTAGACAGGAAATTCTCGTTGAGCATAGTCAGTGACTCCAAAGAGGTGGGGTCGTGAAAATTGTTTTCGTCGCACAGAGAATCGAACATACGACGTCAAGGTCGGGGTCGACGTACATACCCAAAACGCCACGGGCCACCACGAAAGGAGTTATACCATTTAGTATTTTCGATGGACACGGATTTCTTATAGACGTCTGAGCGTAAAAACTTTATTTTGCGACCAAGTCGATTTTCCGATAAGGCTTTGTATTTCAAATATGCTGCTTTAATGTTGCTTTTTGCCCTAAAGAAAGTATATATAAATTATCTCCAGCGAATGATTAACTTTTTTGCCTTTTTTTCGGAAATGGTATCGCAGATACCTTGAGTGCATAACTCACATAACGGCATTTGTATATTAATACCAGTTACCATTTTATTGGTTATTAATTTCTTTAGGTCCTTTTCATTCTGATGACCGTATCGATTATGCCACACAATTAAACTGTTCTCTTCATATGCGGTAGCTGCAAATTCACTGTGGGATGTAACGAAATATAAATCTCCCATTCTTAAACCCTTCACAACCGTTCGATCTTAATGAGTAACCACAGCTTCATTCTTTTAAAATTTTATTTTATATTCATTGGATGTTATTTTTGATATTGACAATAAACTAGTTTTTAGCTCTGGGATATAAAGCACATTCTGCAGCATGATCGTTTTAACTTTGTACGGAGTATTCGCGTTACGCGATCTACAGCGAGTCTCACATTTTGAGACTCACTTTCTTTCTTCTTCTTCTTTGTGTGGCGCTACAGTCCGGGGTGGGCCTGGGCCTCAACCAACATGCCTCTCCAACTAGCGCGATCCCTGGCTAGCTGTCTCCAGTTTCGCACACCAAGTTGGTTGAGGTCCTTCTCCACTTGGGTGCGCCACCTTAAACGCGGGCGTCCTCTGTTGCGTTGCACGACAGGTTCGGATTCGAAGATTCTTCGGGCCGGAGCTGTGGTGTCCATATGCTCTACATGACCTAGCCACCGTAAGCGTTGGATCCGTAGACGCCTAACTATACTCATGTCGCTGTACAGCCCGTACAGTTCGTGATTGAATCTTCTCCTCTACAACCCGTCAACACAAACAGGACCAAAGATCGTGCGTAGAACTTTTCTCTCGAAGAGACCAAGGACTTCTTCATCCGCTTTCGAGATTGTCCATGCCTCCGCGCCGTATAGCAGGACTGGGATGATCAGGATCTTATATAGAGTCAACTTGGTTCTTCGAGAGAGGGCTCTATTACTCAATTGCCTCTTGAGCCCGAAGAAACAGCGGTTGGCGAGAGTTATCCTACTCTTGATCTCGGTACTGATGTTATTTGTACAGTTTAGTCTGGAGCCGAGGTAAGTGAAGTCCTTGACTAACTCGAAGTTATAGCTGCCCATTGTGACGCTCTGTCCAAGACGTCGATGTTGTATGTCCTTTTTTGAGGACAGCATATACTTCGTTTTGCCCTCATTCACCGCTAGACCCATTTCAGCCGCTTCCGTCTCAATGTTAGCAAAAGCCTCACTGACGGTTCGCTGAGTTCTGCCAATCACGTCAATGTCAGCGGCGTATGCTAACAATTGCACGGACTTCTGGAAGATCATCCTGCACATCCTGACGAGTTTGGCAGGAATGTCAAAACTAGACTGGCGTTGTATAGCTCGTCTCTATGCACGCTGTCATATGCGGCCTTGAAATCGACGAACAGATGGTGAGTGTCGATTTGTATTTCTTGGGTCTTTTCCAGGATCTGCCGTAGTGTGAAGATTTGGTCTGTTGTGGACTTTCCTGGCCTGAAGCCACACTGATATGGACCTATCAGATTATTAATGAACGGCTTCATGCGGGTACACAAAACGACATGGAAGATCTTATACGCGATGTTAAGAAGACTGATCCTTCGATAGTTGGCGCAGTTGAAGGGGTCTCCTTTCTTCTGGATCGGGCAAACGATACTGAGATTCCACTCGTCGGGCATGTTTTCCTCAGACCATATCTTGCAGATGAGCTGGTGCATGCGCCCTACCAGATCATCTCCATCTGCCTTAAATATTTCAGCGGGCAAACCGTCCGCTCCAGCAGCTTTGTTAGACTTCAGTCTTGATGTCAAGGTAGCAATGACCTCGTCTAAGTCTGGGGTACGGTATTCGCGTCTGTCATCGTCCAGATTGAGTGGAACGTTCTGCCTGACAGCGGTATTTTTAGTCTGCAGAAATGATCTTTCCAGATTCTCAGTATCGACTGCGACTCTACTACCAGATGTCCATTTCCATCCCGACAGGCTTCTGTTCGAGTTTTATATCCATTGGATAATTGTTTTACCCTTTGATAAAACTTTCGGACGTCATTCCTGCCATAACACCTCTCCATCTCCTCGACCGCGTGTTGTCGAACCTCGTTGTTCGATGCAGCGTTGCCTTGTAGGCATCCTGTTTGGCTGCATGTGCCTGCCTGCAATCGTCGTCAAACCATGGGTTCCTTCTAGGTGGTGTCGTAAAACCTATCACATCAGTGGCAGCTTCTTTGATGGCTTCTTGACAACGACTCCATTCTTCTTCGATGGTTTGTGCAGGCGGCGTCGAACTTACAGAGAGTTTCTGGGAGACTCGGTCGGCAAAGATCCTGGCATTCCGCTGCGATTGTAGCTTTGCGACGTCAAACCGTGGTGTTCGTTCTCGACTTCGTTGTTCTCGTGTTCATGATTCTTACCTTGGCTACAACAAGGAAATGCTCCGAGTCAACATAGGCTCCTCGGAACGTTCGGACATTAAGAATGCTGGAGGAGTGTCTGACGTCGATCGCAACGTGATCAATCTGGTTGACGGTTGATTGATCTGGGGACCGCTATGTCCCTTTATGGATGTTGAGGTGTGGGAACCGCGTGCTAGCAACAGAGAGGTCACGTACCATGACAAAGTCCACCAGCCTTAGTCCGTTACTGGACGTGGTGTCGTGTAGGCTGTGTTTCCCTATGACTTTAGCAAAGATTTCTTTGTTACCCAACTTAGCGTGGAAATCTCCAGAACGATCGTGGTGTCAAAACTGGGGCATTGATCGCATGTTCTTTCTAGGAGATCATAGAAGTCATCTTTGCTACTGTGATATTTGTCCTCTGTCGGGGCGTAGGCGCAAATTAGGCTGATGTTGCCGAATGTAGCCTTGATGCGGATTGCTTTGAGGCGTTCGCTTTTACAGTCAAAGCTTAAGATTAAGTCTGCCTCGAATAACAAATCCACATCCAAATAAGCGCCTCTCTCTGCTGCAATCACCGTAGTAGATGTCGCAGTTTTTCATCCTCTTCTTGCCCGGCCCATTCTATCGCACTTCCTGGATGGCGGTGATATCTGCTTTATAGCAGTCAAGGGCCTCCGCGAGTTCTTCGGCTGCACGTGGCCTGTTAAGAGACCTCACATTCCACGTGCAGAACCGAAAAGCATGGTCATTTGTTCGTTTGCTGGGGTCGTCAACAGTAGATCGGTCAGTATCCGAGGCAATTAGTCGTCTCTGAACGGGTTGTTTTATACGTTTTGAGGGCGTTAACCCCACGCACAACCCCCAGCTGGGAGGCCAGGCCCATTTATTTTACCCTTGGGCGAAGGGTCCGGATGACTCCGGTATCGGTAGCCTCGCTGAGGTTGTGAGTGTCACCGTTGACCCCACATGATAGGGTTCCTCCGCCGCCAACTCTACTCCAAAAGCCCGATATGACCTTGAAGGCAACCTTTTAGATCTGGGCTCCAAGTATGTCAGAGTAGCTCTTAAAGGGGGTGTACCAGGTAGCTCTGGATGTCGCCGTTGGCTTATCTCATGATAAGCTCCTCCGCCGCCATCCGTAAAGAAGATGAGCCCTGATACAGACTCATCCACTCTCCACCTCTCTCGTTGGCAGCCGCTAATGACGTCCCACGGGGGTTGGGTACCCCATCTTCAGTCGAAGGTGCTCGGCTCCCGGATTTCACCACGGGGAGGTGAGAGTGGGAGTTCATTGACAGAGGCTAAGTGCAGACGCCTGTGCCTGCATAAGTCGCTTGTCAACGCTTCGAAATCCAATCAGATGCTTTATGCCCCATTTTATTGCAAGAATTGCATTTAAAAGGTTTGTATTTTGAGTTGTAACCAGAACCGTACATACCAACTGTGATTGTCCCTTTCTCTCTTTCTTTAGGTTTAAAGTTGCGGTTGTTCTAGGAAAAGATTTTGCGACTAATGCTTCCTTTGCTTTCCTTGCGCCAAACTTTTCCAGAAGTTTTATCTTCAATCGTCAGCAAAAAGATTGGAACTGAATTATCGAGTTTTTTCATCGACAATAATCCCAATAAAGGTTAGTTTTAACTTCCTAATTAAGCATTTAAAAGTTTTTAACTGCGAATCAATCAATCTCTTTGCGAACTGTCAAGCTGAGTTCGTCATACACAAAGATTCAAAGGCAATCCACAACCTCCACGACCAAAAAATTCGCGGTGGAGTGTCAGTGTTATGCAAAGGAGAAAACTCCATACGAATGTGTTATCAGTATCAGAAAAATCCGAAAAATTAGTAAACAAAATAGAACGAATAAAATGTTGGGTTTTAAAAAACTCACACAAAATCTTGTAGTTCGCCTTTTTTCGTTAGAAGCTACTTTGTCCTCATTATTAAATGCATTCAAGTATAAACCTATACTAGCTCATTTTTCTTATTTCACTTTTGTAGGTTGGTTAAATTGAATTTGAGACGAACGAGTTCGACCGACACAAGTTTTGAATTATTTTATATTCTAGCAATTTATGACGTCATCGTTTACTACGTTAAACCGTGTCTTAATCGAACACATGTTTCGATTTCGATTAAATGCTGTTATTGTTATATCCTACAGTATACTTATTGTTCTTACGTCGTCCTCATATTGTATGTAACACCTGTCCTTATTAGGCTTATACACGGTCCTGCACTACCTGTTTTACATTTAGTACTTTTTTATCGCCCTCTAATAAAATCAAAAACATGCTTTTTGGACAAGAAGCTTTTTGAATATGTTTTGACGTTATAATACACAACACATAGTCTTCTACTACACCAACAACAATTTTACTGTTTTCTAATATATTTGAAAGTGATAGATCTACCACACGTCCTCTTATGCGACCTATGCATTTAATTTTTTCCACTAAGCCTTCTTGATTGATTATTATTAATAACACTTATTTCACTTCTAGTTACTATATTTATACTATTTGTTTAATATTATTTTTATGGCCGCGTGCTGTGGGAATCGGCACTGACTGGCGTCAACCTGGTGATGCCCAGTGTTGTAACTTTTGCTACACACCAATTATGCTTGTTATTCAAGTGGCTGCCATCGGGTACTGGTTGTAGTTCATCTGAGCTCAACCTGCCAAACTTATAAGTGCGACCTCTTGTCCTAGACGTATTGAAAAGGAACTGGCCCTGGCAACTAATTCATAGTTACTAAGCAACAACAAGCCTCGGAAACGGATGATAAACCCTAGACTCCTGCAAATCAGATATAACCGACATCCAAGAAGTGCGATGGGATGGATCGGGCAACAGAAGGATGAAAAGCTGTGATATATATTACGGTGATTGCTAATAACAACAAAAACAGCGCCTATTTGGATGTGGATCTGTCGTTAGAGGCAGACTTGACGAGCGCCTCACGATAATTATCATACAGGCTAATTTGGCAACATAAACCTTATATGCGCACATGCCCCACAGAGGGGAAAGATGACAACACTAAAAACAGGTTCTATGAGCTCCTGGACGAAACGTATGAGCAATGCCCTAGCTACGACATTAAAATTGTCTTTGGCGATTAGCTTAGCTTTGCGTTAAAGCTAGGAAGAGATAACATCTTTGGTTGTGCGGTCGGAAAATACAGCCTGCACCACACCACATCCGATAACGGATTTAAGGCAGGCGAATGCAGCCAAGCAAGAAGCATACAAAGCGGCTCTGCAAAGAAGGATGTGGGTGTCTACACAATAAATAGTCAAAAAGCCAATTGCAACAGTATCACCGATTGGACAGAAGAGGGCCATCGAAGCAATCCTACCTTTTTCTTATATTTTTCCATTTTTGTTGTCAGTCCTAATCCAACCACCAATCTAGAAATCCGTTGAAGCTGAGAGTTTCTGTCAAGATTAAATAAAAGAATTAAAATAAAGTTTTGTTTGCTTTATTAATTAACTTGCACGCACCGAAAAGGACAAGAGCTGTTCGAGAGCTCTATGAGCAGAAGACGAACTAGTGACGAACACCGCGAACACCGGCTTTTTAGGAGAAAAAAGAAGGAGCATGAGAATCGCGCGGTCGGCACAATGGAGGGATATTACTGCAGGCATGAAGTAAGGTAGTCTTACCAAAGGGTAATGTTAACCAGTTAACTTACCAAAGGGTAATGTTAACCAGTCAAGGTTATGAAGTCCGAACCGAAGCCTGTAAGGATGATCAAAGGAACATCGTAGTAGAGTCACAGTCGATGCTGAGGATATGGAGAAACCATATCTGCAGACTGTATAACGGCGACTGAAGAACCAAATCCCGTACAAAACCGTATCTGCCGATCTGTGTGAACGCCTAAAGCCATTCGTCAACAACCTGGTCGGTCTATACAAGTGTGGCTTTAGGCCAGGAAAATCCACCATTGACCAAATATTTACACTACAAGATTTTATAGAAAACCCAGGAGCAACAAATCGATACCCACCACCTTTTCATCGATTTTAAGGGCGCGTATGATAGCATCTATAGAGACGAGCTACATAGAGCAATGTCTTGTTTTGGCATCCCTACCAAACTCGTCCGTTTGTGTAGGAGGACGTAGAGAATTCACACTACTCCATCAAGGTCGGTAAAAACCTAACCGAGACCTTTAATGTCAAAAAAGGATGCAGACAAGGCGACGCGCTGTCGTGCGACTTTTTCAACATCGTTCTTGAAAGAATTGTTCAAAACTCGAAAGCCAACACCAGAGGAACAATCTTTCAGAAGAGGGTATGACCAAGTATATGCTGTCAACGAGAAAGCTCATCCAACAACGACGTCTCGGTCAAAACATTCAGTTCAGTTCAGTTCAATCGTAGTTCAAATCACTTTGACTTTGCCAAAAGCGGATGAAGCTGCTCTTGATTGCTTCGAAAGGAAAATTCTTGGTGTGATTATCGGTCCCGTCACACATTGACTTAGCCAGAAGAGTGAAGATCCAACCATTGAGATGGCTAGGTCATATTGAGCGGATAGAAACCCATGATAAGGCCCGAAAAGTCATCGAATCCACCCCCGATGGACGGCGCAGTAGAGGTAGACCGCGACTCAGATGGCGCACGCAAGTGGAAAGGGACCAATTATGCGTGCGAAACTGGAGACAGCTAGCTAGAAATGGAACTAGCTGGAGGCGCTTTTGAGACCCCATTTCACCCCGGACCTTAGCGCCACCTTAAGTAAGTAAGTAAGTTTAATATTTTATTTTCGAATATTTAATACGTTTGTACTTAGAAAATAAGTAAAGTAACTGTTTTTATATTAGGTCTTTGCCAGTACTTTCTGCACCAAACTGTGAAGACTGTCATATTTTAAGGAGTGGGATAAAAACCTCCCAGAGAGAAGCTAGAAAGTAAGTGGACGCAATTAAACCAAGTGTGTGAACTTTATTTTGTTTTATTCGTCAAACAACCAGTCAAAAAACTAATTTAAAACGTTTGAAAAACCGCCAAAACTACATTTTTGGCACATCAGTTATTAGAAAACAAAACCAAGAAACAACTAATATTATTATCATACGGGAACAGACTTTCGTAGATGTACTCGCTGGTACACTACAGTTATTGTTTTTTTTCGATTTCACGGAATTACTAGGAGATATTTGAAATGATTCTTGGATACCAATAATCCCTTTCGATGCCACCAATTTATATTATGCGATGTTTCGAGGAGAGAATAAACGACCTGTGCATACTTACATATGTACGTATGTGGAACAAAACGTTATTTCAACAGGTCATTAAAGATGTGCCAGCACCACAAAGTCAAGTTGCATGATCAACACTTCTTGCGCGATGCTCAGAGCGAAATTCAACACGACGATGCCGGATGCTGATGGCTGGGTGCTGTGTGAATCGGGTAGGCACTGACTGGCGTCAACCCGGCCATCGGGTACTGGTTGTAGTTCACCCGAGCTCAACCTGCCAAACTTATAAGTGCGACCTCTTGTCCTAGGGGTTACAAAAAAGGAACTGGCCCTCCAGGTTGGGGGTTGTGCCGTCGGGGTAACTGCCCGGCCACACAAAAAGAAACCCTAGTTACGAAGCAACAACAAGCCTCGGAAACGGATGATTTTACTGATGACGACCCCTGCAAACGATATACGGACAACGACCTTCGGATGTGTACGTGGAATGTAAGGTCCTTTATAGGCCACGTGCAGCCGAACAATTAGCGGAAGCAGTAGACTGCTGCAAAGCTGACATAACCGCCATCCAAGAAGTGCGATGGGATGGACCGGGCAAAAGAAGGGTGAAAAACTGTGATATATATT
Source organism: Eristalis arbustorum (assembly GCA_916610145.1). NCBI lineage: Eukaryota > Metazoa > Arthropoda > Insecta > Diptera > Syrphidae > Eristalis > Eristalis arbustorum. The sequence continues at coordinate 49,193,949 of OU744319.1, read as the reverse complement.
ACGGTGATTGCTACAAGCAACAAAAACAGCGCCTATTTGGATGTGGATTTGTCGTTAGAGGCAGACTTAGGCAAGAAGTCTTATCGTTCAGTTCAGTGAACGAGCGCCTCACGACAATTCGCATCCAGGCTAAATTTGCCAACATAAGCCTTATATGCGCACATGCCCCCACAGAGGAGAAAGAAACGTATGAGCAATGCCCTAGCTACGACATTAAAATTGTTCTTGGCGATTTTAACGCAAAGGAAGCACAGCCTACACGACACCACATTCGATAACGTATTTAGGCTGATCGACTTTGCTGCGGGGCGAAATGTTGTAGTAGCCAGTACAAAATTCCCACATCTCGACATTCACAAAGGGATACGGCGATCTCCTGATCAATCAGCCATCAATCAGATTGATCACATTGCGATCGACGCAAGGCACTCCTCCAGTATTATAGATGTCCGAACGTTCCGAGGTTCCAACATTGACTCGGACCACTACCTTGTAGTAGGCAAGGTAAGGTTACGGATATCCCGAACACCGCCAAGACAAAGAAATACTGTGAGGAAGTTCAACGTCGGCCGGCTACAATCGCAAGAGATTGCCAAATCCTTTTCCGATCGTGTCTCCCTCAACCTCTTAAGAAATCCTACGCCGCCAACATCAAGTATTGAAGACCAGTGGCAGCATTGCCAAAAAGCCATCTGAGATGCCGCCTCCGATGAGCTGGGTTTCAATCCGCCACCACAACAAAACCCCTGGTTTGACAATGAGTGTCGGCAGGCGAATGCAGCCAAGCAAGAAGCATACAAAGCGGCACTGCAAAGAAGGACAAGAGCTGCTCGGGAGCTCTACGAGCAGAAGAGGAGAGACGAACACCGGCTTCTCAGGAGAAAAAAGTAGGAGCATGAGAAGCGCGCGATCGGCAGAATAGAAGGATGTTACTGAAGGAATGAGGTAAGGAAGTTTTACCAAAGGGTAAAGTCAACCAGTCAAGGATATAAACTCCGAACCGAAGCCTGTAAGGATGAACAAGGGAACATCGTAGTAGAGTCACAGTCGATGCTGAGAATATGGAGAAACCATTTCTGCAGACTGTATAACGGCGACGAAGAACCAAATTCCGCTGTCAGGCAGAACGAACCATTCAACCCCAATGAAAGGGACTATGAAGATCAACAATTACGTCCACCCGACCCGGATGAAGTGAGGATTGCTATATCTAAACTGAAATCCAACAAGGCTACTGGAGCTGACGGCCTACCCGCCGAGCTTTTTAAAGCCACAGGCGATGATTTGGTAAGGTGCATGCACCAACTCATCTGTAAAATATGGTCGGAAGAAAATATGCCCGATGAATGGAACCTCAGCATTGTTTGCTCGATCCACAAGAAAGGAGACCCCTTTGACTGCGCCAACTATCGGGGGATAAGTCTCCTTAACATCGCCTATAAGATCTTATCTGCCGTACTGTGTGAACGCCTAAAGCCATTCGTCAACAACTTGGTCAGTCCATACCAGTGTGGCTTTAGGCCAGGAAAATCCACCATCGACCAAATATTAACACTTCGGCAGATTTTGGAGAAAACCCAGGAGCAACAAATCGATACCCACCACCTGTTCATCGATTTTAAGGCCGCGTATGATATCATCTATAGAGACGAGCTATACAGAGCAATGTCTAGTTTTGGCATCCCTACCAAACTCGTCCGTTTGTGTAGGATGACGATGGAGAATGCACGCTGCTCCAGCAAGGTCGGTAGAGACCTAACAGAGACCTTTGATGTCAAAAAAGGATTCAGACAAGGCGACGCGCTGTCATGCGACTTTTTCAACATCGTTCTTGAAAGAATTGTTCAAAACTCGAACGCCAACACCAGACTGACAATCTTTCAAAAGTCCGTCCAACTACTCGCATATGTCGACGATATTGACATTATCGGAAGAACGCAGCGTGATGTCAAAGGCGCTTTTGTGAGTATTGCAACGGAGGCCGCGAAGATGGGTTTAGCGGTAAACGAGGGTAAGACCAAGTATATGCTGTCAACAAGAAAGGACACCCAACACCGACGTCTCGGTCAGAACGTCACTGCAGACAGATATAATTTTGAGGTAGTTAAAAACTTTGTCTACCTAGGAACCGCTATCAACTCAGACAACGACACCAGCGCTGAAATCAAACGAAGAATAACTCTTGCCAATCGGTGCTTCTTTGGGCTAGGAAAGCAATTGGTAAATAAAGCCCTATCTCGAACAACCAAGGTAACGCTTACAAGACCTTAATCGTCTCAGTCCTGCTATATGGCGCGGAGGCATGGACTCTGTCAAAAGCGGATGAAGCAGCCCTTGGTTGCTGACTATTTGAACAAAATTGGTACTCATTTCTGTATTGATATCCGAGACATCGTATTTGGCTCACTTTTTGTATTTTTTGTTTACGACCTACGACAAAATAAAGCTAATATGAAATTTTAGTTTTTTACCTGTTAACGATTGTACGGACTTTGATGAAACTTGGTGTATTGATTATGTATGGTCTATATTGAGACAAAAGCTTCTTTCTTAATCGAAATGTTGAATTTCGAGATAATTATAGCTATGTAGTTATTAATATTATGTATGTTTATGTAGCAAATCACAATAGCAGTTCTACCATCGATTGTAAGATCACAACTAAACTAAACTCTACTTTTTACAGTTCTACCAGCAGTTTGCTTTCATCTTCACACTGTGAGAAATTATGTATGCATATATGGGATAAGTACACTCACATCAATATCATAACGGGTTAAAATCCTTTAAAAATGTAAGTCGGTTTAACTCGTTTATCGTATGCTGTGACCAGGCATATGTTCTTAACTGGTCAAACTAGCTTAGAGGCGATAGTTTTTCTGTAAGGAACAGGTCTGAGGTATTAGTGGAATGACACCACATTGCCAGGTATTCAGGTATACATGTATGGACTGTAATCCGATATCTATGGTTTTCAGCTTAAGAATATCTGGGAGGTGTGTTTCCATCAAGTCAAACTTCAAGTATAGTACTTACTGCTTTGCACCATGCATTTCACAATAGACCACTTATTAAATATAAAACGATAATGAATGTGGAATATTCAAGTAAACTATATTCTTTTATTTATTTCGGTTCATATGACTAAGCATTAAAGCGGAAATTGAACGCACGCACTGAATATTTACACATTACATTAATTTATGTAATGTTATATTTCATTCTCATCTTTCGACTTAGTACTTGCAACTTTTATTTTAACAGTTATAGTGTTTTTTTTATAAATTTTTATAATATTTGATATCCACGAAGAGCAATCTTTGGGCTGAACATTTTAATATAATTTGCTAGATGAAAACGTGTTATTAATTAGTACAGTTATTAGTCAATTGAGAGTGAACATTTTTCTTCATCCGTGTGTCCAATACATTCCAGAGCTGGCCTGTGCTCAGAGTCCCACATTCCTGGTCCACAACGCTTGCAGAGACCCGAAAGAGTGCAAGGTATTTTAGGTAATTGACGATACTGGTTTAGCAAACCTCGAGCTTTGCGTAATATTAACTGGCCGTCCATATACATCGCCAGTGAACTAAAATGTAGTAGCATTTCATCTGCTCTTAAATTTTGTGCAACTACATCTTCGGCGTATACAGCTATAATTGCCAAGCATAGGAATAAATGAAAATAATCAGTAAGGTAGTTTGACCAGCAAGCCTCCCACATCCGAATTACAACAGCCTCAGTAAATTCTCGTTTAAAACATAATAATAGCCACCGATGGCAAAATAGTAACTCTAGTGCATTATTATGCTTTTGCAAGTGCTCATAAAATCTCGGCAGCATTATTCGTATTAGTTCTCGAAGGTAACAAAGATTTCGATCAATGTCATTGTCAGTAGGTGTGCATACAAATATTGATCGTTGCATTAATCCAACAAAGCACCAGAAAGCCTCTGATTCGTTTTGTATTTCACATAATACCGGAGCAAGTAAATCACTCATCCCCTGGGAGTAGGACATTCCAGAGCTGTAAAAGGCATAATTCAGAAGAATGTTTTTCATAATCTCCGTATTTGGGTTATCGTCACCACAAAAGAAAGGATTCGAGCGGTCTGTACGTACGACGTCTTTTTCGACAACACATTGCACGGATTTCCAAAACAAGATTTGTTCCTCTGGAGACATAGAGTACAATCGTCTACGTGTAATATCCGCGTATTCTTGGTGTTTAATATCTATTAACATAGCCCGATCTTCGAAGGTGGAACTAAAAGAGTAGCATTTAAGAAGGAATGGCCATACAGTTTTACGCAACGCTTTTTCCAAGCCCCCAAAGAACACACATTTCCGCAGTAGTAAATCATCGTCTATTTGACCTTTTTCATTTAACAACGTTCCATAGAAGAAGTTCGTTGTGATTTTCTTAACGTTGCCCTCATCTGGGTGAAGTTCCGACTTTTTCACCTCAGGGCGACACACCATAAACTGACGATACGGGAGATTTTGTTTTTCTTGACTGAGGGGAGCCAACGAAATGTTATGCAAAAAGCAGTGCCATTGGTGTAGTACTTGTGCTAGATGATCTAACCCACCATAGTGAAAATGTAATATCTTGTACTGCGATTCTCTTGACGCAATTACCAATTGCCCAGATGTGCAGTTGTCATCGTTAAAAAATAATCGCAGCGAACGCATTTGGCTTAAATCAACTGAAAATCTGCGGCACTTAACAAGAGTTTTTCGTTTCACAGTAGGAGTAGCGTTAGCACTATCAGGAAATGATAAATTATGCTTGAATGCCAGTAACTCTGGGGTCATCCAATTGGGGTTGTTGTCATCTGAGCAGTCTGATAGTTGCATTTTGTCTCTTTCGTTGACTGCACAATTATAAGATGATGGAATGTTCGTGTTTTCAATGCAAGGGTTAGCGATAGTTATGTTAATGGATGTAACAGGGCTTTTCTTAAGCATTGACTCCAAATCTTCAATAGTTGCTGTATTGCCGCCTAAAAGTGGCTGTAGTTCATTTTTTAATTCCCGCATATCGTCCGCATCTTCCTTTTCGTCTTTACGTTGAGACGACTCTACCTCAGCCACTTTGTCTGTATCATCACCATTTGTACCATCGAAGATACTATTAGCAGTTGTTGTTGACAAGCAATTCCTTGAGCAAGTGAACTTAGCACTATCATCGGCAATTTGAGCAGCACTAGCAAAAGCTGGACAATTTTCATCGGATGATGGGCACTTGCAGAGGGATGAATTGGGTATCCATGTTAAAAGCAATGTATGACGTTTCGCATTATTATATTGATCAATAAATGTTTTAGTTGTTACTGTTAAATATCCCGGATAATGTAAAATATCTGATTCTTGGCGAGCAACTATCGGAGGATGAATGCAGACGTTATTTTTGCAGAACAGGATTTCGTTGTCTTCGTAAACATTATCGATTTTTTCACTTATCTTATCATCGCCCAATATGAGGCTTGAAGCCTTTTTGAGAATGTTTACAATTGGCATATTTCTACGATTATAAGCAAATATTTAAATGTTATTTAATGTTTTTTTTTAATTTATTTAATAAATTTAATTTAGACTTATTTTACCTATGTTCTTACACCGTATATTTCTTAATTTTAAAAAGGATGCTGTTGGTTAAAATTCCATTTTCCGTTTAGATACGCAATTAGTACTGGCAATGTTTTAAAAATACTCAACTAAAATTTAAACTATTGAATCTATTCGCAAGAATAAATAAAATTGTCTGTCATTCAACTGACATTAAAGTAGTACTTTATTGCAGTGCTGCCAAATTGTAAGTTAAGCGGATTGGTGGTATTGGTATTATTTCCTTGATACTACGTTTTCATTCGACGACAATGCAGAGTTTTTATGAAATTTCTAAAACCGTTACAGGAATGGATACGTACAGGTTGGATATTAAATGTGGCGACCTGCGAGCAATTAAAATAATTCAATTATAACGCTGACTTATGTCATAACTACTAGATACTTATCTACTTGGCATTATGAGTATCTAGTATGCATAAGGGCGATATCTAAGAAATGTCGATACTTATTATCAGAAATGAAGTACTATGATACTATATTTCTTCATCTCATCTAGGATACTAGCATGACCTCCCAAGCTTGCGTGCCAGCTTTTGGGTTGGATAATACTTCTGCAAATAGAAGTCAAGAAGAAGAAGATCCAGAAGAACCTCTAGACTTGTTGTAGGAGTAAAACAGATTGTTCCAGCTATCTAGCCATGATAGGCTCTGTATTCTTGTTAACAGCTTTAGGTTGTTTTCCGCAAGCTAATCACTAAGCCACGCTGCCATATGCTAAGATAGATCTGATAATCACTGAGATTAGCCCATGTAATTGGCGCCCTTAAAGTGAGCGTTGTACCCTCAATAGTCGGCAGGACGAAAGGCGAAACGACTCTTTTCTTAGTGAATAAAACCACATCTCTTTGACTAACTATACTTCTCTCCTGGTGGACAGTATGTGGCCGTAAGTCAGGCTTTTAAAAAGCGAGTAACAACATCTTCTGTCTTCTGGAACAAGAATGCCGTCGACTACGGGTGTTTTAAAGGGATCGAAATAGTCGATGACGCATACATTCCAATTGGAACATTGAACTCAGCATTTGCGACCGTATCAGTCATTGATGGTTGTTCTTGTCTACACCCAGGGAAGTGTGTTTCTACCATATAAGGTGACGTAGAGTCTCACAAGACGGCTGTGTCCATTCTCTTTCTTATTTTTTAGTGAAGAAAGGGACCGAAGTGTGTTTAGATAGGATCTTGCGTAGTCTGGCAGTCTCAGTTGTATTTATAACTGCACTGCAGTGGAATTTCCACGACTTGCGCTTGCTTTTTTGAAAGTCCTAATTCACAACCCACATACAGAAAAAAAAAACTTGCAACCGACGAGGAAGCTGCAACAGAAAACCAAAAAAAAAAACCCAAAAAGAGCAACACAAGAGGAGTATTGAGCTTGATAACGGGAGGAGAAATCCCAGCTTAAGGATATCGAAGAGTCTAGGGACAAACACAAAATACGGGCCTTCTACAAAAAAGCCAAAACCCTGGCCACAGGCCTTATGAAAGGTACCTAGGCTCTTCGAAAAAGCGAGGGTAATCCAGGACATATAGGGAATAGTGGATGTGTTCAAGCAGCACTTCTATCCGCAGCTTAGCGGGCCTGACCAGGAGAGAGTGGTAGGGAAACAGGAAATCGCAACTCCAGGCGACGAAGTCCTCTCACAAAGCTTTGAAAAAATCGGTACAGACATTAAAAGGCTGAAGAATAACAAAGCCGCAAGCTCAGATAGCTTACCGTCTGAGCTTTTCAAAGCTGGGGGCACTACCCTACTACCCTACTAGTAGGGCGTATGCACCAGATCATTTGCTGAATTTGGGAAGACGAAAGTATGCCCGACGAACATTTTAAAGCGACAGCATTCATCGCAAGGAGCTATTCGAAGCGATGGCCGAATTCGGGATTCCGGGAAAATTGATAAGGTTGTGACGCACCAATCTAAAGCACAGATTAAAAACCTCCGAAGCGTTCGAAACCTGCACCAGATTTGGGCAAGAAGATGCGCTGTCGTGTTGCTTTAATTTGAAATTGAAAACACTATCTTATATAAGTCAGTACAGCTATTGGGATACGCTGATGACATCGACATTATCGCGCGGTTCAAACGCGTCGTAGTGGAAGCTTTTACGGCAAATGAGTAACATGCCTCTACCTCGAGCAAAAGTAAACTCCACGAATGACATCGTAGTAGAAATCCGACTTAGATCCTGCCCTGCTTTTTGGAGCCGAAAACTGGCCACTAAGCAAAACTGCAGAGTTGATTCTTGGTGCCTTTGAAAGAAAAATTCTGCGTCGGATATATGGTTCCGTCTGCGAAGAAGACGAATGGAGGAGAAGATACAACCGCGAGCTGTACAAGGATGCGGATGTAGTCCGGCAGCCAAACTCTATCCACTACACTGGCTCGGCCGCATAGAGCTAATGGACAACGTTCCAGCAAATAGCGTCTTCGAATCCGAGCCTCCTATTTCGAGAAGGGAGACCAAGTCATCGCGGATCTACGACAGTTAGGCCTTGACGACTGGAAGCAGAGTAACCAGAACCGTCACCGATGGAAGGCAGCAATTGCTCAGGCTCAGACCCTTCATGGTTCGTCTGCCTGATAAGTAAGTAAGTAAAGGCTCCCCTTGTAGACAGTCCAGTGTTCTGGGTATCTGGAAGCCTTGGCAGCATTGAATAGGGATCTAAATTTGTTTTCTCAAAACAAGAAGATAATTACTGTACCAGGTGCTTAATTTTTGTAAGGGCGGGAAGGAGAGGCCTACTGGCGTGGACAGGATTCTATTTCTCAGCGCGAGAACCTATTTTCTGCTGGATGGCTTTGCTTGCTTCTTGGAGATAGTGGATAATTGTGACGTGCAGTTGTAACGTGCTCTTTCTTACTGACTTTTCAGTTTCCTTGTTAGTTTTTCCTTTTGACATTTTGGTTGTTTATTTTTAGTATCTGAGTTCATTTTGATTCCTTGCAGAGAAGAGAGGTCGACCTTTACAGAGCTCCATAATGTACAGGTAAGGCAGACTAGGCCGAAATATGTCAGGTATCCGAATGCTCATATTCGCGACTGGACTATCTAGCTCTCAGTATGATCGATTCTCCGCACAGGTCGCGTATCACCTTGATCCGGCCCAGCGAATTTGGGAGGGTGGCTTTAGAAAGTTTAAAAGGAGGGACGAAGATGGTTGGTGCTATGGGGGGGCCTGCGGTAGGGTGATTTAAATTGGTACCGTAACGCCGTGCGTCTCCTCTAATTCTAAGTCTCTCTCTAATTCCCCAGATTAATATAAGTCGATTTCAGGGTGGCCTGCCACTAAAACTGATTTCGTAATCTTTTTGCGGAGGTACTCAGGCCTAATAATAGACATAATTAGACTAATCCTGACGTACGTCATCCTCGTAGAGTGACCATCACTGGGAATCAAAGAAAATCTGAAAAATATAATATATATATAAAATATATAATATATACATAATATATATATATAATATATATTTATAAAGTAAGTGAAATTGGGTTAATTGGCCCGTAATTAAAGACTTGCCAAAACAACAACAGCATTGGGCTTAAAAGCTAAAAAGCTATCAAAGCTATCAAAGCTCAAAAAACATATCAAAGCTTTATCATGTCCCAAATTTAGCTCGACCGACTTACCAATCGTTGGGAAAAAGAATGCAGATATCGCCGATTTATACATCGGCACACAACCGCTCAGTACCGCCGGAAGAAGTCATTGGACTGCTTACAGATTGTGAGCAAACCAAACTGCTGATTGGCTGCGACGCCAACGCACGATACGCGTTATGGGGCAGCTCGGAAATAAACGGATGCGATCAATACCTCTTACACTTTATAATTACAAATAATCTAGTCCTGTGGAATAAAGGTAATGCCTCTACCTTTACCTTTCACAGCTTTAATGGCTGGGAAGATGACATACCCATCAGTCTATCCACCAACAAACCCTCTGAAAACTGGAGTGTATCCAACTTAAATCATTCATATATTATAATTGGATACTTTTCAATATGACCCTCGAGGATCCCTTTAGAAACTGCAAGAAAATGAATTGGAAACAAATTGTCAAATCTAAGCTTTTCTTACACCCATAACCAAAAATCATGTATCTTGCCAAACTCGACATAACGGTGAATACATTCGTCAAAGCCTTCCATTCAGCTTACAAAGTATCGTATCCAGTTAAATTCAGTAAAATGTCCTAGCCCCTTGATGGAAAGACGATTTTACTAAATGCAGATAGTTGATTTTCAACATCTGCTGCAGATGAAAATATTGGTAACCTGATAAAACGTCTTAAAAACATACAAACAAGCAATTGGGAGGCTAGGGAGCAATCAGTATCAGAAAAGTTTTCGGATGTGATCAGTGTAGTCCATTTGAAGTGGACTACTAAATGCGGGCTTGACATCTATTCAAGCAAAAAGGAACTTATGCTTTTCACCAAAAGAACCAAAATGTCAAACTTTCCCTTTCCCGTCTAAATAACCTATCACACAGCTCCAAAATGGACTGCATAGTCGGTGCAGGGGTGTTCTAAGATTAGATGGATATTGCAAAATTGGTGGCGGATCTGTACAGGATTCTGGCCGAGAGGAATTTATGTCAAGAAACTAGGTGTCCCAAATAACTCACACTGTTGCAGCTCCAACAACACTGATGACAAGGAGACCTTACTGCATTTCCTTTGTAAATGCCCATCAGTCGCTTGAGCCATCGTTGTTTGGCACAGAAATAAGAGAGCAAAGAGATATCCATCTTTTGCGTCTCCTGCTCCTTGATTCCAGATGGCAGCGTTTTTTTATAAGCTTTCCCCGCCATGTCTGTGAATACGTGTGAGCTCTTGAGAACAGCTGATCCTCTTCCCCAACCATAGTATTGGGGTGGATGGAAGGTCTTATTTGAAAATTCGCATAGTCGGTGCAGGGGTGTTCTAAGATTAGATGGATATTGCAAAATTGGTGGCGGATCTGTACAGGATTCTGGCCGAGAGGAATTTATGTCAAGAAACTAGGTGTCCCAAATAACTCACACTGTTGCAGCTCCAACAACACTGATGACAAGGAGACCTTACTGCATTTCCTTTGTAAATGCCCATCAGTCGCTTGAGCCATCGTTGTTTGGCACAGAAATAAGAGAGCAAAGAGATATCCATCTTTTGCGTCTCCTGCTCCTTGATTCCAGATGGCAGCGTTTTTTTATAAGCTTTCCCCGCCATGTCTGTGAATACGTGTGAGCTCTTGAGAACAGCTGATCCTCTTCCCCAACCATAGTATTGGGGTGGATGGAAGGTCTTATTTGAAAATTCGCATAGTCGGTGCAGGGGTGTTCTAAGATTAGATGGATATTGCAAAATTGGTGGCGGATCTGTACAGGATTCTGGCCGAGAGGAATTTATGTCAAAAAACTAGGTGTCCCAAATAACTCACACTGTTGCAGCTCCAACAACACTGATGACAAGGAGACCTTACTGCATTTCCTTTGTAAATGCCCATCAGTCGCTTGAGCCATCGTTGTTTGGCACAGAAATAAGAGAGCAAAGAGATATCCATCTTTTGCGTCTCCTGCTCCTTGATTCCAGATGGCAGCGTTTTTTTATAAGCTTTCCCCGCCATGTCTGTGAATACGTGTGAGCTCTTGAGAACAGCTGATCCTCTTCCCCAACCATAGTATTGGGGTGGATGGAAGGTCTTATTTGAAAATTCGCTCGTTTAGCCGACAGTTTTAAAATTTTCTGTGTTAAGTATTCAACACAGTGAGGAGGTGTAAGCAAATAAACAAGGCGTATATTAATTAAGCTACTTTTTATAGGAGTTTCTGTCTGCAGCATTAGGGTGATATAAATGAAGAAACAGATAAATGTATGTTTTTTTGCGCAAATATGAGCTAAATATGTAAAATGCATTGCCCGAGACTTATGTACAGGCATATATATATATATATAACTTTGAAACATTTCTACATTTTCTACAGATATTTGATGGAAGTTACTTCCACATTTTGGCAACTATTTTTCTCAATAGTTTTAGTTTCAATATATGGGAATTTCTCTTAACAAATAAGAAATTTCAATAACCTTTACTTTCGAATTTATGAATGAATACTATGAAAATGAATTCATTTGTCACGTATGACATAGAATCTCTATATTACATTAATGTTTTAAATTGATGCTAAATATTTTTGTAAATAATACTTGGCATTACACTTTAATCACCCAATCCTACCATTAAAGTCATGAACCAACTGAACACTCTTCGAACAATAGTACACTTGTTCTCACAAAATCCACGAAGCGGCCACCATACTGTGGTGGATCCATGGTTCTTGTGAAATCAGTGTGATTTATCAGGGATTTCTACTACTCTCACATCCCTCTCTTTTGTTGACTAGCTTGCTCTTGCTCTCTTATATCTGGTCTGGCACGCATGGCTTGAACTCACTGGATGACATTACAACAAAGCCTATTAGGCAGAGATAAAAGAGCATAGAGATATTCATTTCTCCAGACTGGAATACCCCTATATAACCACAAAACTTTCCATTGTGAACATAAACTCACGCATACCACTTTATCTTCACGCAATTGTGAAATCCTCAGGGTGGTTTTAGGAAGACCACAAACACGAATCAACTAATATTAGTTGAATTATGACTTCAACTATAGCCCTCAACTAGAGATGGGTCAACCCGAGTTACGTCCCAACCGAGTTGGCTTAATGTCAAGCCGAGTTGTTGAAACTAAAATGAAACGAACAAATGAACATTCAACAACAAATCTGCAAACCATTCGGCGAGAATGATGTACCGAATACAAGGTAATATGTTCCCGCGTCCTATTTTTTTTTAAATATTAAGCCAGTTGTTGACCCCATATTAATATTAGTACAAATCACATAAAAACTATGGCAGATTATATTCATTACGCTTTAAGCCCGGGAATAAGAAACACTTTTATTTTTGATGTAAAACATATTTCAGAAATTTTAATATCAAAAACAACATTTCGGAAAATAGCTTGAAAAATGTAAAGTAAAAGTATGTATATTATGAAGTTGTACCCCTACATTTTAACATGTACCCCAAAGAAGAGCATAAAATTAATTGTACTATTTTTATACGGAATTTAATTCAATATTTCCTTACAATTCATCTCCATTGTATGAGAAAAAGTCCTCTCTCACAGAAAAGAGTACCCAAGTGACGTCACGCAACTTTGACAGCAAAAAGAACATATTACCTTGTACTCTGTGCATTATGCGAAACACACGACTCGGTTGACTCGGGTTGGCCATCCCTCATTTCATTTTAATTAATTTTTATTTTGAATTCATAACAAACTTTCGTACTAGACAAAAATGCTTAAAACTAGTTGGACATACAATGTGTTAGAATGCTACCAGAAACACCTCGCGACGAACACTAGAGCTAGCATCATTTGTTCTATACCTATTTCCACCAACCGTCAAAATGACTGAATCACCACTACAGAGTGTCAAAAGGCCAATCAACCATAACTCGGGGAATTGATACACTAAGAGTAAGTAGCATCAGTGAATTAGAAATAAGCTACGTATATTAGTGGATAATATTAAATAATTCGCCGCTTTTGATGAAAATGGGGTAGCTATGACCCAAATTATGGAATTATGGAAAGTTACTTATTGGATATTAGAAATGTAGTTAACAAGTTTAGAGGTGAGGATATAATAATAATATGGGTGGCGCTACAGCCCGTAGGGGGCCAGGGACTAGCTTCTCAGTAACCACTCGTGTTGTGCGTGCTATTGTTCTCTCACGAGTGGAAGGGACCTACAGTTTTATGCCGACTCCGAACGGCTTTGTTTAAGAAGCTTTTTCTAGCCAGGAAATACTTTTTGAGCATTGTCAGTGACTCGAAAGAGGTGAGTTCGTGGAAATTAATTTTGTCGCACATCGAAGTTGGGGTCGACGCACATACCCACAACGCCACGGGCCACATGGTGAGGATCAGATCATGGTATTTTAATAAAGCAGACGTAATATTACCCTGCAAAGATCAGATCAGAGTTTCCAATACAACAGCAATTCTGAACAGAGATCTTTTAAATAATATCGGTACTACTAATAGAGATAATAGCAACACAAACTTTCAGAGTAGGAACATTTCAAAACAACTGTCATTGAGAAATAGGCCATCCATTTTTAATAGATCAGGACAGATAAGAAATGCCGATTTTTTATCAACCAGTTCTCGGAAGTAAGAGCAAATAAAATTTGTGCGTTACTTAGACGATATACTTGTTTCTTCCACAAGTTTGGCGGAGCAAATAATATAATATATTAATTTAAGTTAAGCTTAAATTAAAAAAAGTTAATTTAAGTTAAAAAAAGTTTTAACTTAAAAGTTAAAATTAAGCTTACATTAATACTTGATCGACTAAATGCACACAATCTCTTTCATGGAAAAAAGAATCAGGCCATATCTTAACATCGGAAGGTATAAAGCCAAACCCTAACAAAATAAAGTGCATTCAAGAATTTTCCATCCCAGAGGCCAGAATGGCAGTCAAAAGGTTTTCTATGGGTAACTGGCTTCTAAAGATCATTAAATGATCATGAGAAGGAATTTAGCCAAAGAAACTAACGATGGCTACTCAAATTGCAGGAGAATCAATTCGACATAGAGTATCAAGTGTACCAGTATGAAGTGAGCGTCAAGATACAAATGTCTCGATGGGGAACATTTGTTGTGAACGAGCCCTTATTTTTGTTTTTTGTTTGCTATGACATCTGTGAAAAATATTTAGTATACATCAAGTCATTGAACAGATAAAATCATATTTTTTCATCGTGTTAAAAATGTCGAATTTTATACCAGAAAGTGATGATTTGCGGAAAGCATTAATTTTTTCTTTTCATTTGAAGAAAAGTGCTGCAGAGTCGCATCGAATGCTTGTCGAGGCATATGGTGATCATGCTCTATCAGAAGCAACATGCAAAAGATGGTTTCAACGGTTCAGAAATAATGATTTTGATGTGAGAAAAGAAAAACGTGGAACACCACCACAAAAGTTTGAAGACGCCGAAATGCAAGCGATATTGGGTGGAGATGACACTTTGAGTCAAAAGCAAATGGCAGCAATGTTAAATGTTGCACAACAAACAATTTCTGACCGTTTTTACTTTCCCACTAATAATTAGTGTATTGTGTTCAAAAAAAAAAAAAACGCTCCTTCATGCCGGTGCACCTAGTATATGAAAGGAAAGAAAATAAACTTTTTTTCTGAGCAGAATTCCAGAAAATAATAAAAACATAGAAACAGCAGAGAGCGAATCAATATATCATTTATCCGATAATACAACCATCCACTCACAGGAGGAACAACAACTAGACCACATACCCATTAAAGAGATCATAGTAAATAAATATAAAACCCAGATAATATTGTAGAAGTTTTACACAATAGAAAATGTATATACATTGATATGACAAAGAATAAAGAGCATTGGACACAATTGCTAGAGGCACACTTAATAAAAGGTATGGTTGGAGAGTATACATAATTATTATGTCATTAATGTAATAAAGTACAAAAATTATAGAACTATTTCACCATGGCAAGCAACTTAAGTTTATTAAAGCACCTTTGAGAACTAATGAAATTAAAAGTGAGGAAGAGCTGCAAAGGCAGCTGGCTATATATCATACAAATGAATCTATGCATAGCGGAATCAATGAATGCTATTACGATTTAAAAATATAATTAAAAACATTATTATTAATTAAAAACATAAACATATAATTAAAAAGTTTGGAAAACCGGACAAAATAATAGTGAACAATGAATTTAAAGCTAAACAAGTAATAAACTATATACAAAGTGAGTATGTGGAGATCTATTTAACAAAGCCAAACAATCATACTGGTAATGCAGATATAAAAAGATTTGGTTGAAAAAATAGTGGGATTTAATAATAAAGAGCTTTCCACCATAATGAAGATGCATATGGCTGTAATGAATTATAATGAGCGATATTATTCAAGAATCAAGTGCACTAAGTTAGAAACAAAAGAAGAAGTAGAAGAAGAAGAAGTACCGAGGAATCACAAGAAAGAATTATTATGACATATAATAAATATAAGAAATCTCTCCAGAAAACAATATACAGAGAACAGGCCGAAGGGATGTATAAAGAATTATAGGAGACTCAGGCATAAAGACGAATCATATTTTAGATTAGATTCCTTAGGAAATGTACATAAGGCAAATATTAAAAGAACTTTGAAATTTACAGACACACTTCGTGGCGATAATTCTTCTGATTGCGATAACACTGGCTCAGGTAGTTCTGCAAGTAAGTTCAATTCACGAGGAATTGGGTACGCTATTATAAAAATCTAAGAGGTAGCAAAAGTAAAAAAGATCTGCAACAATGGCGGTCTGGGAACATCAGTTTTGTCGTGTTGAATGGTTCATTTCGGAGCGAAACTAATACAAGTTTACATATGATGCATCCTGTTGACAAACAATATGCTCACCCAAAACCCAAACTTGCGTACAAAATTTGTATCCATTATTCCAAAAGAGAAAAGACAAAAACGGGGTCTGATTAATATTGTAGGTACAATGCATGAATGGCTCTTGGCACTATGGACGAAAATGATAGGCAAGAAATATTAGGAAAATTGGAAGTCAGCGCAGAAAATACCCATAGCACTATTAACAATTTAAGCAATTTGCTTAACAAATTAAGCAAATTTCAATTAATACTTATTTTAACGATTCATTTAATGTATTTAAAAAAGTAGAAGAAGATAGAAAAAACATATCATATATTTCAGCAATTTGGCATTTAATGTATTTGGATCAAATGGTAAAGTTACAGACTTTTGAAAATAAAATTGAACAAATTGAAGATGACATTGCCAGCGTTAAACATAATGTAATTCACCGCAGCATACTTATTACAGAAGAGATACAATATACAATATAAGAATCAGTCAATTGTAATTGCCATTAAAATTCCCAAAAATTATGAAAACAACTGAAACTAATCACACACAAACAAGAATTATATTTGATGAGAATAACGAATATATTGTAACTATAGAAAATAAGACACATAATTATGACTCCAAGTTAATGATAAAAGATTTAAAAATAATTAAAAATTCAGTTTGCAAAAATATGTGTAAATATAGGTTTAATAACATAATAATGTCCAAAATTAAACAAATTTAGATGATGAAACCATACTAGTAAAAAATGCTGTTCGAGAAAAATGTATACAAAATTCGGATGACGGGAATATTAATTTAAATAAAAATAACTTAATATTTTTTTACAACTGATAAATAGAATTATTTCAAGAAACGTTCAGAAACGAAAAACAAATTACCCGCGATATATCTATCCTAGCAGTAAATACAAACAAACCCATGTAGAAAACTTTGCTTTTCATAAAATTGATAACAAATATTTTGAAAACATTAAGGAAATTAAAGAACTTATATAGCATAAAAATATCTTTTATGGAATTAAACCTATTTGAATTTGTAATACTAAGAGTATTTACATATTTTAATATTTTGGATAAGAAAAAGAACAATTAATGTAACGTACCCTCACGTGGTATTATGGGTTGGGGTAGTAAGCCCCAGAAATCAAGTTATTAACCGAGATCATTGCTCTCGCAGTTTGACTTCGAATCAACTTCACCAGGAAATTGTCCACTCGTATCAGGTTCGCCCTGTTGTATAAAACCTCATTGGAGTAGAATTTTCTGTACTGGGAGTCTGGTATCTTCTGTAAAGGCGAAAGCAAGCCCTAAGACAAGCCCTCTCAAACACCCGAATCTTTTCCATCAAGCTAGCAATCACGTTGAACCACACCGGACAGCCATATGTGAGCATTGGCCGTATGAGGGCCATGTAGCAGATTACCTTCACCCTCGCATCGAGTTGGCTGTTGTAAAACAGTCTCTTTGTAAGAGCCAAGCGCCTCGGGCCCTGGCCATAGCAGCATCAACATGTTTGTTAAAATATAAATACTGATCTAACCAGATCCCCAGACCTGACTAAAATCCTTTGCGCCAGTGGTTGCCCGTGCCATTCAACAATTGTGAACTTTCGCCAATTCTTTTTTGTATCCGATGAAGCTTATTGCATCGGAGTCCTAAACAGAATGGTTTCAGACTTCTGAAAGTTGATATTCAACTTCTAGTCATCGCAATCTCTCATGGATGAATCGAAGTCACACTGCGCGATCGTATTGATGTCCTCGATCTTTTTACCTGATCTTTCGCCTGATCTGTATACTGATCAAGTCGTCGGCATACGCAATTGCGTGAGAAAAAGAACTTATTAGATCGCTCAAGAAAATGTTGAACAGGATCGGCGAATTAACGGCACCCTGTCGGAGATCAGCGCACCCCTTGGTCGGCGATGACATTGTCTGCCATATTTTCTTCATTGAACACGACAAAGCCGATGTTCTCGATCGCCATTGCTGCAGATCTTCTCGAAGTTTGGTAGTTCTCCAGGTCGTGGTTCGGGCGAACAATTTTGTTCACCTTGTACACTTCATGGAAAACTGCGCCTAGTACTTTACCTTTTTCTTGCGAATCTTCAACCACAAAGAAGTCATCGTCGAGTACTGCGTTGTTGAGGTCAATACATGCTGTAGTCAGTATGTGTTCGTTGTCCGTCGTCCTGGGAAGCTTAAAACACGGAAGATCGCTATTTTTCTTTCGGAAGAATTTTTTAATGTGTGGAAACTTACTCGGGTTCTTAGATCTAACAGCCCGAATCTTAGTGTTCCAGTATGTGTTTACAGAAACTCTGTAATTCTGCACAATTAACGTCTGTACATTCTTAATGAGCGATTTCAGTGTCCTAACTTTCTCTCTGCGTCTGTCAGTAAACCGCCTGTGCAAGGTTTTTAATCATGACAGGAGTCTACTTTTTTGTTGGTGGAGTGCGTCAATTGTCGTATTGCGGTACACGTTTTCGTTGTTAGTTCGTGTATACCGAGGTATCGTACTGTCCATAGTTCGTTTTATTGTCTCGTCCAATTTAATTAGATACAGGTCAATCTCTTCGTTTGACAAGTTTCTATTGGACGGAATGTGGAGCGCATTCGAAGAGAGTGCTCGAGTCATTTGTCGGGAGAAGCGTGGCCAACGCGCCCTTCTGTAATTGTAGGTATGCGTTTGAACAAACTCTCCTAATTCCGCAATGTCGTTGGGGATCTTAAATTCTGCACTAAGTCCGCAATGGTCACTGAGATACACGAAAGTGTTCAAACAGTTTACCGTTTGTTCGTTTGAGTCGGTCAGCTGCAGTCTTGCGTCAAAAAGCAGGAGATCCAAGAACGATCCGCTCCTGGGAAAGGATGCGATCTCGGTAGCTTTTAAATCGAGTCTCGACACTGTGCAAGCAAAACCAGCTGTAAAGCAGGTCCCCTCAGTCTTTGGAAACTGTGTTTCCCCAATAACAGTGGCGGGCATTTAAGTCCCCGGCCAAAGTAAAATAGTTCTCTTCCGAGTTCAGACTTAGACTTCGAAAGAGTGCATCGAGCTCTGATATAGTAGTTCTGGAACTGAAGGAGCCGGAGAAGTAGACCGACAACGTAAATTGCTTCCTCCCACTACAGAGAGAAATGCAAACGATGCAGGCAAACACCTGAAACCGTCGAACTTCACTACTATACACTACTTTATGTTTAATGTTATTTTTATGAAGATCGCAACACCGCCTCCACCATTGGAGTTAGGCCGGTCTCTTCTAATAACATTATATTTGCTGTACTCCAATATGCCTCTGTGAGTTAGCTTGGTTTCACTAATCAGACATAGCTCTGGGCTTTGGTCAGCCAACAATCTATAGAGCTCGCTTTTTTCGATCCTATCAATGAATTTGCATTCACTGAAAGGATCTTAAAAGTACTCTCCTTCTGCGCAGTCGTCAAGACTGGTGACGTGCCGGGTTCTGCAGGAGCGCCAGAATTTTGGCAACCTACATCTCTAACGATTCCATAAGCCTTTCAATGGATGATTTCCAATCAGTCGTTTTACCGTGTGCCCTAGGCACTGAGGTTTGAGTCACTACCTTTGGTATTTGCTGCTTTTCCGTGCTTTCCCTGACACACGCCATTTGTGCGAAAGTCACTTCGGGTGTGACGGGTATGGCTGCCCGAGTGGATTTTTGACTGGGAACTGCTTCTGCAGAACCGCTTTTGTTTTCCGCTCCTGGAACTTAGGAAAAGCCCGATAGTTGGCGGTGTGCCCAGCGTTCCCGCAGAGTACTCATTTGAGCTGACTTCTTTCTGTTTTTTTACTGTTGCTGCTGTTCCAGCATTCTCCTCTCCACAGTTCTCGCTTTAAATTCCTTGATTTCATGCACGAATCTTTGTATTTTCTCCTGCATGTTATCAAGTAAGTTTTCTTTGAGACTTGACTCTGTCACCGGTTGTTGGTGCAGGTCAATGTCCGCTTTGAAGAGCGCGGACCGCTCATGGGCTTCAATTTTTCTGCAAAATGGAAAAAGTAATTTTGTTATTTATCTGTTGTGGAGGCTGTACATTTCGATCAAACCGCCAAATATGTTTTTCTTACAAAATTTGGCATTGAAGTCTTCAAGCACGATTTTTACATCGTAGTCCAGACAGGCTCCGTATTCAGTGTCCAAGAGTAGTAGTCCTCTTTGATAGAGTCTTCAGCTTGGTCGGAAGGTGCGTATGCTCATATGAGGCTAATGTTATATATTCTGGCTTAGATGCGAATCACAGCTAGGCGATCACTTATCCGCTTAAAGTCCTTAACCGTTTTCTCACAACGTATCCGCATCCCAATATGTACTGCCTTTTGTGACAACTATAATATATGTTGCACTATTTTTTTATTGTCCCTTGTCCTATCCAGCGTATTTCTCTGATCGCAGTAATGTTCGCCGTGTACTGCGTGAGAATCCCTTCCAGCTGATAAGCGGGCCCGGAGCGTAAAGTGTTCTCACATTCCAGGTGGCCACTCGCAAATCATAGTCCTTTTTCCTTCTTCTTCGTCGTTGTTGAGTGTCAGTTCGTTGATCCGAGGATCTCTTCCATTACATTATATTTTTTTGTTCATGGGCGGGTTGTTTGCTCACCGCATAACTACCGGTGGGGATGGTTGTACACCCTCTTGCTCAAGTGTTCGCTGCATACATTGGCTCACCACACAGCGGGTGTTGTGATGGCTAACCAGGGAGCTCCGCGGGGTTATGTCTGTCAACTTAACCTGCGCGACAACAAGAATCGTTGTTGGCATCCCGCCATGTTAGACGCAATCAGGAACTTTGCCCTGTATGCACAGGCGCTGCCCTGATGAAATGGAGATATAAAATTTGTACGTTTCGCTAAAAAATGTTCATAGGAATACATCTCACGTAATACACTCAGTATAAATTCGTATGGAAATATTTGAGCCAACAAATTTACTCAATTGCCAAAAAAATGTCACCCTTTCTTGTAGAAGCACACAAAAATGCCAAGAGTAAAACATCTCAATACTTATCATTTGAGCAAAACATGCAGAATTTATTTGTGCATATATGTGATTTGCTCATTTGACACATTAAAAAAAGAGAATGAGTATATTAAAGAGAAAAGTATCGGAGGGAGGAAATCCTTAAGCAAAAACCTTTGCTGGGCAGTAAGAAATAAATATGTTGGTTTTTACATGTATGTATTATGTTCAATTCGCTAAGCGTATTGCTCTCAGCAGTCTTGAAATACCATCTTTTGCAGAAGTTCACTTTCCGGTCGGTCGAAAAGACAAAGCGATTTAATCAATTCGAGAAATGTTTGAGCAGCATAATGCATGCAGGACAAATGGTGCTAAACGCCACGTTAGCAAACACTCGACTTAAATTATTTATTGGTAAGAAATGAAACAACATTATTTATACAATATATTTTTGTTGAGGTATTTAATTGGTTGGTGGTCGGTTGTTAACAAGAATTGTAAACTGTTCTCGCTACAATAAAGATAAGTCACTGACCAAGCTATCGCCAAATTCCAAATTATTTATCTGTTGCTGAGTATTGCTTTTCATGGTCATTAGCATAGCATACAGGCTGTCCTTAAGTGAGCACTGCACCTATTGCATAAATGGAAGCGACAGTAAATAATGTGAAAGGTTTATCAAACCTTGGAAACTTGAGTATGGGGTGATTGACGATACAAAACTTAAGTGTTTCGAAGGCTTGTATGTACTCTGGATCTCTCGAATTGATTTTTGTATACTTTTTCAAGTATTTGATCATAGGGTACGCTATTTTAGAATAAAAAATGTTTCTCTGTCTGTGGTATATTTATATTCCAGTATGCACTTTATTTTATTGGGATTGGGCTTCATCCCATCTTTAGTTAAAACGTGTCCCAAAAATTCGGTGTCTTTCTTTAAAAATGAACCCTTATTAAGCTAGACCCTCAGATTGTGATCATTTAACACATCGAAAATAGTTTTAATGGTACAAAGATGTATAAACTGTTTGGTGAAACAAATGCAGTTTTTTGAATATCTCTGGGATGCATTTTAATCTGGTAATATCCTTTTGCCAAATCCAGTGTTGTGAAATATTGAGCGCGACATAACTTGTCTAATACAGCTTCTATATTAGGAAGTGGATATTTATCATCTACAGTGATTTCGTTCAATTTCCGATAGTCAACACAAAGTCTGATCTTCTCTTCGCCAGAACTGTCCATTTTCTTTTTAACGACCACTATTGGTGATGCATACCGACTATTCGATTTTCTCACAATTCCTTGTATTTGCATGTCCTCTATCTGTTTCTTCACCTCCTCTTCATGCTTTGGTGGCAATCTGTATAAACGGGCATTTATCTGCTGATCCGTTGTAGTTTTTATTTCATGCATCACGGTTTCCGTATTGGTCAATTGATCCCCATCTTTAGACAACAAATGTGTATATTGCTTGATTAGCTTGTCCAGGTTTTGCTTTTCATTCGCATTTAAATGTGTCATGTCTATACTTTTGTGTTTTTCGTCATTCAACTCGAAACACTGAATTCTTGCGTAGTCTTCGTCGCGGATGCAAAACTGTCTTCCACCCTGTTTCTCAGGTTGTATTGATACCTATTCTGTTGAATAAATCTGTTATTTTGCCTACTTTGGTCAAAATTCTCATGTTGCCTATCTGACGGTGAACTAGATTGTTCGAGAAGTCTATAAATATTGTTGCCCTGACTTGTTCTGCTATTTATTTGGCTTTCTGTCCCTGAATTAGGCGATTGCAAATTTGCATTTCTAAACAGAACGGGTGTAGTGTAAGGTTTATAATAAATTTTTTTTAAATTCCAGTCACTATCTGGAATGTCTAAATTGTACAAATTTCTTATTTCCCTAGCCAGTTGGCCAATTGAAAGTTCTTTGCAATTATCAACTAATCACTCGAATTTACTATTTCCTTATTCGTAGCTTCGTGGTAGGTGGTACGCTAACAAGCCACCCACAAAAAAAAAAATATCTGTTACGGAAGAGCAAGCAGCCTCGGATGAACGGAATCCCAACGACGACACGGCGCGAAAAAGGACTACGATTTGCGAGTGTGCTCCTGGAATGTAAGAACACTCTACAGTCCAGGGGCCGCACAAGAACTAGAAAATATCCTTACGCAGTATAAAGCGGATTTTACTGCGCTCCAGGAAATACGCTGGATAGGACAAGGGATTATGAAAAAGAAAGAGTGCGACATATATTACAGCTGTCACAAAAGCTTGCACATATTTGGATGCGTATATTATTCGTTAATAGTAAGATAACAATGAAGCTTATTTCCGAGGCTTAATTAAGAAAAACCATCGGTTCTATATTATTAATTTCTTGCTGATTAGTTTCAGCTTTTATAGTATTTATTTCCATCGGATGTGGATACTGTGCACTATTCCTCAACTGTCCTGATGGATTGAATGAATTTTGTCTACTTGATGGTCTGTCTACTTGACAGTAGGTAGCGACGGTTCACTAGGTGAAATTGTTCACTGTTTCGAAGGTTTCATATTAACTGATGAAATATGATGTGCATATTATTGCACCTTCTTCTTTCGAAAGTATAATTTAATGTCTTGATCAATACCAGCATTTAATATGTATGTTTACAAAAATTAAGGAAAATTAAATGATATTAAAACACCTATACATGCTTATACATTTTTTATTGTAATTAGTAAACGATTTTTTTAAGTATTGAAAAGCATTTTCACTATCTTCGGTCTATGAAAATAGAAAATTCTTTCTGCTTAATCTTGTTAAGTGACATGCAAGTTCCGCAGAATTGGGGATGAAACGCCTATAGTAACTGGTTAAAGCTACGAACCTACCTGCTTGTTTATCTTTTCTTTTTGACTATGAGGAGTTCTACTTATAATTCTCTATAAAAACATTTGTGTTTTCTTTTAGTCGTAATTTTTGTTTATACAAATTATTTGTGGACATTTTTTAATTTTCTAAAGCGAAAATATCTACGAAATCGGAAAATAGTTTATTTAGTTGTTTTGGCTAGAAGATTTTTGCTTAACTTTTGTAGTACCCTTTCCGATCGTAACATTGGGAATTCAATATACAGTTATTAATTTGTATAAAATCTAAACCTTATATTTCATCACAAGGAATTGGGAAATTTTCTGGGACGACATGAAATGTTTGTGATACCAGCACTTTGTCTACTACGAGAAAATGTCGTTTAATTTGTACACAGTTTGAGAACTTTGACGACTATATCTCTCATGTAAAAATTATATATATGCTCACATTCCTCACAAATTTTATGAATTTCCTCACAACTAATGAATATGCGCCCTATCACTTTGAAATCATCATAAAAGTGTAGAACAATAAATATGTATACATAATTATCCTCTTTTAATATGCAAACTATATTGAAATAGCTATCGTAGAAAATCAGTCGACCAAAACGATATCTTTTGAGACGATAACGTTTTTTCATGCTTATTCCAGCGAAACTATCCTCAAGGCGAATGTTTACCAACGGGTCCCTGTTTATGTGGAGATTCTTGATTTCTTATTACATTTGTAAGACCTGTGAAATTCGTCTTTGTAAGATGATATATTTGCAAAGTGTGTGGCACATTTGACCATTTATTACCTCATATTAATTCAAGAAGGCATTTGTTAATTCATTCATTCAAATTCAAATACATCCACTATTTTTTAATAATTTTAAAGAGGATTTCAAAGAATTTCACTTAAGTTTTTAACTAAATTTAAAAGTATTTCGTTCATTAATTTTTAAGTAGATAAAATATTACTTAATTTAATATTAAGACTAACTCCAACCTTGAATATTCATCTCTAGGTACTCTGCATAGTCGTTCTGGGGTCTAGCACCTGGGATGTCATAAAAGCTTGGAACAGACTCGCTTTGTGTCGTTGATGATGAGTGGTACGTTTTTTGTTATACGACTTGTCGAGATAATTCGCTCACTTTTAATTCATGTTAAAGCAAACACTTTTGTAAATATATTATGGTATTATATTTGCTCCCGTGATAGACCAGTGTATTTATAACTTTTCTGTAACTATCACATTGAACACTTGTATTATTCTAATAATATATATGGTATATCCAAAAAACGATGTATTCATTCTCTATGGACGCCCTATGGGTCAATATGTCATTCACAATATTTGTTCAATAACAATACATGTTCAATATTTACAAGAAATATCTAAATGAACGCACTAATAATTACAAGGATAATATTCCAAGATCATCCACAATATTGTCACTATCGCCATGTAATGATAACAACACAACTGCATTCAAAGATGGTTTAAGTGCCACTGACTAACGTTGATCACTTGATACATTGATGCAAAATGTGGCTAAACGCCACACGCGCATTGTGCAACGTGAACAATATGATATAACTGGAGAACCGTAAGTAGCGACGGTTCCCTAAGTGTAATTGTATGTTGTCTCGGAAGTTTCACACTGATGGAACCGTCATCGACCTTGATTGCCTAGACATAATATGTAGTGCATATTATTACAGAATTTTCTAAGGCTTAGCAGAAAAATTAGCTTACTAAATTGAACTGACAAGCTAAAGAAGGGGGGTGCTAAATATAGGGCTTGCACAGGATTACGCTATGACAATCATTTATAAGGCATATTTATATGAACGGCGAATTGCGAACGCGAACCTTTAAAAATAACCATTCTCCAGCAAATATGAAAAATAAGTTATATATCTTTTTTTCTTTGTTTTTCAATGCTAATAAAGTGCACCAGTAGTTCTCCGCGAATGAGTAAACTCCATATAATTAAGTTGTCAGAGTTTGCGAAGTTCGCAGTTCATAACTACCTCATATGAATGGGCCTTTACCTAACCTAAGCTAATATTGATCCTAATGCGTCCGCCGAAAATATTGTAGTACCGTTCAATATTGTGCAACAAAGACTGAATTGTCATGTTTTCATTTTTATTTGCAAGATCGATGTTATCGTATTTCAGTTTAAGACTACGCAGGGTGAATGATGATGAAAGATCGTCAGGCTTAATTGGTGCAAAATATGGGGTATGGCAAGGATCAATTCTTGGGTCTATTTATTTTTTTTAACTATTGTGTATGTCAATAATTTGCATATCGAAGAGCTTTCGCCTTCGTTTAATGGCTTGTTATATATCGAAGAGCTTTTGCTTCAAAGGTTGGGCTGTGTTCTATTTAATCAGCAACCCAGAGAATAACTTCCAGTGTGATCCGAAGGGGGTGTTGGTTGCAAAGTTCTTCCCGACGAGAAGATTATTTGTTGTATGGATCCAATTCATCTAGGATAGTAGTATCCGGAACGGAATCCCTTCTATACATGTATATACCGTTTTAAATATGTCTGCGAAAAGTCTAGCGGCAAAGGGGCACAATAGATCTAAAGGTGATCGTGGTGCAATATATTCTCAACAATAATAATAGTAATGGGCGGAGGGGGTTGACCCTAATGATCCGACGATACACACTGATGAAACGAACTGATCCCAATTTTGACAAGTAAACATTAGATGTAGTGTTTTATGTTGATCGTTTATATATTTATATATTGCTATTGTATGGTCTAGTATTAACTTATGAACTTAAAGCTACTTGCGCGTAATCGAAACTCATTTAAAATTAAATTTATCTGAATATATATTGTCATACTGTAAGGTATATCTTAATAGCAATCTTTTATCAAAATGAGTTTGTTTATACCATATGAATGCATAAATATAATGGATGTATAGTTAATTACGACTTAAAAAATATATATTCCTTTTAAAAAATCATTCGTGTAAGAAAAATACGTCTTGCGTGTACTTGAATTTATGAAATAAGTTTTGAAAATGTAATGCTGAAAATAATACAAAAAAAAAAATAATAATAATTCGCAACAAAAGCCTTATAGCTGAGGTAGTTTAATCTATATTAAATGAACAATTAAAATTATTTTAATTTTACTCATAAAATAATTGCAAATATAAAAATAACAGACGTTTTGATTTGTTTACTAATTTCTTGCTAAGAATGATATAAAAATATTTTAACATGCTGTTGCAGTAGTATATTGAATTGTATGATGTTCTATGAGGGAGATATTAAGTTATCAGCATTGCAGAATTTCTCTGCCATTAGCGCTAATACTTTTTCGAGTTTTGAATGACGATCTTCCGGCGCAGCAAGGGCTCCCTTGCTTCCCCACAAAAATTTTACATGGAATTCAGTCCTATAAATAAAATTTATCCTGTTTAATAGTTTGTCGGTGATATTGGACTTAATTTAGAGCGTACCTAAATGCATCACTAAGAAGTTCATCCAATCTAGAGTTTGATTCTTCCATGATGATTTTCGCATTTTTTCTGAAGAGGTTGAGGTTTTTTAGGAACCCTCGTGCTGAATCTAGGTGCAAAAAGTTTATTGACATGCCGAAGTCATCTGCTTTAGTTTCCCATGGAGTAATGCAAGTGGTAAAAAGAGATGACTTCTCTTCCACTTGTATGTCAAATAAATTATCAATAATTCTATCTTTTAGTAAAATGTATAAAAGCACATGAGGAACAGTTGTATTCGGTGCTTGGGGATTCGAACAATCGTTCATATTTTTAAGTGTAGGCCGTAGCTTTGCTTCAAATGTAAATGCACTGTCTGTGAAATGTTGACGCAATATATGCCATGCATGATCAAGTCGTTGAATCTGCAAAATAATTGTTAAATATTAAATTGTCAAATAATAATTGTTAAATGTAAGCTATTGTATAATATTCTCTTCAGCATCCGCTTTTATTCTTTTAATCACTTATTTATTATATGTTTCTTTATGAATTTCGAGTATCAGTCTTTTCTTCATATACAATATGTTTGCATCAGAAAAAATAAAACAAAAAAACATAAAAAAAACGGCGGAAGAACAAAAAGCCACAATAAAACAAAACCACTGTTATTACTTTAAATTCTATTGCCCATTTATTCTAAATGCTACTAAGAAATTCGTACGAAATATTGGTCTTAGAAGAAACGAGTTCTAATTTTAAGTGTGAATCCGAAATCAGGCTTGAAGATAAGCTGATGAACATTCCTGGGGGAACATTAGATAAGAGGAGGAACGCGATTGTCCATCTGACTTTCTTTGTTAAAATTGCAATAAAACTAGTCTGTTTTCTGTAAAAAAGATTCTTTGCAGGATATGTGTGTGTACAAATGTATATATATTTGCACAAGTCGCGCTGGGTTTGTTCGCATTTGCAAAAATTGATGTTGCCAAGAGCAGAGATAAGAGAGCATAGAGATATTAGCATAAATTAACTAATATAAGTATATATTAGTATAATTAGTCTATCCAATCCAACCACAAAAACTGACGTTATGGACCTGAACATTATATTTTATTTTCACTCACATTGTTACAAGGTTTGGGCCAGCGCCAATTTTTTTTAATATTTAATATTAGGCGTGTGTGAATACTGTTAAATGTTTTAAATATAAAAATCAAGGAGCAAGATACGAGGAAGTCGGGTATCCAATAGTACTAGAAGTGAAGTGTGTTTTTTTTGTTACTGTCGGATATTTTGTATTTAGAAAGTGCGATAGTTTACAACTTTAAAATCAACAACTTTTGCATTTGCAATTTTATTAAGAGCATTAAATTTCTTTATTGCTGATAAAAATCCAATTTGATCTATTTCGGTACAAATTATGTGAAAGCAAATTGAAGAACCTGTTCCAAATCTTTGTCACTTGGTTGAATTCAATGGCACAAATTCATATACATTTAAAGTCGACTTTAAGAAAATTAGTCGACCGTATGTATTATTATAAATATTTCACATTTGGGTCCATGAATTCACTTTGCATAGGAACGAATTTGAAAGCGAAGAGTACTGCCAAAATAACTGTATTTAACGGATCGAACGGCAATATATAATACATAGAAAAAAAAATTCATCAATACCATAGACAAGTATTTTCGAGAGGGCTGTAACTGCTATCAAGAGCAACTGCTTTTTTGGATATATGTTGTTTCCTATTTTCGATAAGATATGTCAAATCACAAGTGAATCTTCCGCCATTGAAGTGCGTTTATTAGCGTTTTCCTGAAGATAGAAAGAATGCAGGTGAGTGGGGTTGTCATAGGCTCTCTGTTTTTAGGGTAGGGATAGAAAGTTGTTTTTTTTTTATCGACAAAAGACCTGAAGAGTATGATGAGTATTATGAGTACGAACAAATAGTTAGTAGTATTATTGAATATTTATTTAAAACTAGTTTATCTTTATTTTTTGTGATGCTGATCTGATATTAAGCATCAATTATACACACTGTGTTTTTTACTGCCCTTTGTAGCGTCTATGTAATTTATGTATTCACATTAAACATAGACTAATTTTAAAGAATGAAGAGATTTCAAGGCGCAATTAAGGTTTTATTGAAATTAATTAATATTGACATTTACCTGTGGCATACACAATCCCAGCATAATCGCACTAAATCCAAAAAGGTTTCCCAATGCAGTTTTTGTGTCGACAGCAATTTGAATCCATTTACTTAAGATTTCTGCACGGTCATGGTCAGTTTGGCATGTTAAGATTGTTACAGCGACCATTAATTTTAAGCATTGAGTTCTCTCGAGGAGATCGTTTCGAAAGATTCGTCCGTCCGGTAGAGTAAGTAGTTCTAGGCCACATCTTTGCAAAACACTTGAGGGATCATCTTCATTTCGTGTTATTTCCTCTATTATTAAACTAATGTCAATACGAGTTAAATGCTCTGCAAGAGTTTTAGGTCCTGTTTCTAGGAGCATCATTTTGAACGTAGACAAAGCATCGCCATCAAGAGGCTTATTTTCAATAGAAGGTAACAGAAGAGTGCTGAAATTGTCAATATCGAACTTCGATATCTTCATAAAATGATTATTAAAAATGTATATTACCATGAGTTAAACTTATCTTACCCATTTCGGAATTGGGCATTCCAATTTTGAAACTTCTTCCTCTGCTTCGGTAATGTCGAATTCGGTTAGGCTTTTAAGTGTTATAGAAGAAGCGGAATGAATAAGGTACCTAGGATTTTTTATAATGACCCCTCTATGATGGGTAAGCTCGGCGGAGTCCCCTGGAGTTGAGCTCTGTACCGAGTCTCCAGAACCATTACCAGAATCCGATCCACTAGTATGGTAAGAAGCGAGCCGATGCACCGCATGTTGATCCTGGGGTATTATGTCTTTTTCCTTTTTGGGAAGTCCTGGAGCTCTTATTGGCTTGGGAGGAGGACTTGGTGCGTTGTCACTTGTTTCTGGCAAATTCTTCGTTTCGATACAAGGACTTAATGATGCTTCTGGTGTGTCTCGATTTGTTGTTGACGCTCTTATAGATGAAAATCGAAGTCCACCGACGTTTGGCCTTGGTAAAGAGTGTGTAGTAAATTTTATATGCTCAAATGATTCACTAATTGTTGATCGAGCTATTGTTTGAAATCCGTTGCAATGATTATTTGTAGAATTTCGTTCATTACTTTTTTCAAAATTTTTTGTTTTTTGTTGTTTTGTTATTTCTGCTGGTTTTTGGGAACAGGCATCATTGCCCTGAATTATACCATCGGCACTGGAACAAGTGTCAGCACCTCTTATATTTAACGCAGTGACAGACTGAGATGGGATTAAGGACTGAGACCGTTGTTTCTTTGATGGGAGTCTCGGCGGTACATCTCGTTTAGTACGTGGTGGCGATGACATCGGACTTCGGTAACTGTTGTTCTGTTGATTATAAGGATTAAAGCGAAAAGTTGGGCTATTTGGTGAAGGCGATGTGAGAGGGCTTCCTCCTCGAATCCCAGCAAGCATTTGGGTATGTAACTGATTACCAACAATTTTATGACCGTAAAATGACAGGGGATATGTTCGGTTACAAGGATACTGAATGCGAGCTCCAGATGCTGCTGATATTGGTTTGCCTTTAAATTGTTCTATGTTTAAACCCTTGACTTATGTACATTTTTGTAAATTTACCTGAACCGACATAGAACGTTATAAGATCTGGAACGGCGTCAAATGCGTCCTCTTCGAATTGATATTGTATACGCTCATAAACAGTCTCCGGTTGAAGAAGTATCTTTTTGGTATTATGGAAAAAATAATTTTATATGAAATATTAATTCGAAAATAGCTTAATAACATTCTTCATAATACATTAATAACAAAAATTATTAAATGCAGTTGTGAAAAAATTTAAGCATTCAAATTGCCGTACCTTATTAATTACAAAGTGCAGAATTGATGATTTTGTTTTGCATGTCAGAACATAGTTATCAGGTTGCGATGCACAATCTCTTATAAGAAAGTCGCCTTCTTTCTGTACGATTTCTTCAGCTCGTTGTCTTGGTAAAGGCCCGTGGTACCAAGCATGGGATCTCAAATCCCTTGAGTCAAGACTTAATTCCCATTCCAACGCCTTTTTAAGTGCTATAGCTTCTTGGGCCTCACTTGAAGCTGAAGCTTGCGATAATGCTTCGGTATCATCCATATTTATTGCAGTGCGATTATTGATGTTTATAGTTGGCTTCACTATATTCAAAGTTTCATAACTAAAGTAAAATAATAATTAACTATTTTAATAAACGAGCATACATTTTTATGTATTCGAAAAATATTCTAGTATTTTTTCCGAAACCGTACAAATAACTTCAACGAAATTTAAAGAGACAACTTTTACTCTTGCATAGTTTTTTAGTGGTTTTGTTTTGTTTCCTAACTCTATAAAAGTTGGAAATCTTTACATATCACTAATAGAAAAATTAAAAACTTTAATATACGACGAATTATCATTCGTGAATTAGCACATAGCACCCAGCTCCAAGACCAAGTACATGGAAATGCACGCCCATGTTTTTTTTTATACTTGCGCAAAAGAAAATCATATAAGAGTATAAATGAAGTAAATTGTAGCGTTTAGAATACCAACAGCGCTATATTGTTTTATAACACAGTAAATAAAATCATGACACAGTAAATTGGCAAATATTTTTACTTTTTCAATTAAAAATCACCGGTATGAAAAGAAATGTTTGCTGAAATATGCTTGCTGGTAGATAGATATAAACAGTAAACTGTTCGTAAGGATACTTTAGGGCGAAAATCGAATCCACCTCAAATAACTTTCTTTGCGCATGCGATCTTTGAAATACCAACCCTATTTATTTGGGAAACAAAATTACAGGGATGTTGCTGCTTGAGTTATTTTAATATCTACCCTTGTAAATACATTTTCATGATACAAAATACAGTACGTCTTAGTATGCCAATAGAAACAAAATTACCAGTATTAATTTTTGAAAATTCCTATTGCAAGGATGTATTTTACTCACTAAGGTATATATAATTATTTTATAACTTACTTTTATTATTTAATGCAACATTTCTCATAAATAAAATTTGTTATGATGATATTGATGAGAGACGATTTATGCTTTTGTCGGCTTAATTTGTTCTCATTATCATAAGAAGTATTATTACGTATACTTAAAAAAGAAAGAATTCTATATCTACTTCTATTAAATTAAAATTAACAACAGAGTTAAATAGGTACTTACAATGCTATACATTGCTGTAATTCAAAATAAGGTGCAATGAAATTGAGTATAACAATGAGTTGAAATCTGTGATCATTGTGTTTATCTTTAACACAATTTGTTTTAGGCTTGAAAATGTATAATCTTATCGCCTATGTAGCTTTGACAGATTTGGAAACAGAGTATCTAAGTAGGTAAGAACTTTCCGAATAGAATTTGAACCAATGGGAGGTTAGAAACTAATAATTATTTTGTGTGAAATTTTACCAAATTGGTGGATATTACATCGACAAATTCAATTAGGCTCGTAGTTGTCGATCTATCGTTGAGGAAGCCGCGTTGAGAGGTACAGAAAAAAAAACATTGAATAGCATGCTTTCGTAAAGGTTAGCCAAGCAAGGTAATTTGGCGACAGGACGATGGTTGCTTATATAAAGAATGAATAAGAACTAAGTGGCATACTTCACTTTTCCACCTTAATCAACCAGAACGAAAAATTACAAAAATAACATAACGCCTTCTGTCCACTGTCCCAATAAAGTCAGCCGTTATTTTGTATCTCAACATTTTTTTGGGTCTCACTTCGAAATTATTGAAATATTTGTATCCTTATATAATCATAGATATGAAATGATATAGTCATGACAGAGATACACAAGGTACATGCATATATCGATATGTCTTTCCAATTCTGTGGAGATTTCGTTCCAATATTATTTATCAAAACGCTTCGGTAGAGAAATGATGATGTAGAAGTGAATGAGAAATATTGAGAAAATGAAATTTCTGAATTCTGAAAAGTTCTCGAGGTATCGGAAAAAACATTTCTTGTCTACCACAAAAATTCTTCGAAATTTCAACCCCAAGCGAAAACACAAAAATACTTCTAAACAGTCCTTATAGATAATGTTTGCGTTTGATCCAGATGGTATGGCTTGTAAAATTTGTACATGAACTTCTATTCATGTTAGGATGTACATATAATGATTTTAATGTTCGTGCTAAATTGTAGATTGAAATTATATCCGTATTAACACCTGTATCTATATACATTTAAACTGATAATTAAGCGTGTAAGAATATAGAATATATAGTTTATTTCTTTAATTCTATTAAACTTGAGCCTAAGCATTTGAAAAGAAATTCCAAAAATCGACTCCGCTCACTTGTTGCATTCTTATTGCTTGCGGTACATCATCAATCCAATCTGATAGACTTTTGTGCCAAGAGTCAATACGTTCAGTTAGATAAAATGGTTTGTATCGCTTAGATAATTTCTACAAAGCACTCAGCACATCCCTAAGTTATTACATTCTTCATTTATTGCAACACAATACTTTGCAATTTTCGATTTTCGATTTTCGCGAACATTTATAGTTCCTCCAATAGTCTTCAGCTTTTTCTGCTGTTACAGAAGAAGTGGATCTGGGTCTCAGCCAACAAGCTTCCTCACCTGGCGCGATGTTAAGCCAACTACCTCCAATAATCATGCCAAGTAGGTCCTTCTCCACAAGTGTCCGCCATTGGATTCGTGACCGTCCCCTAATGCATTGTCTCACCAATGCGGAGTCTTGTTTTGTCGTTTCACCTTCAGTCGAAAAAAACAGCGAGTTAATCTGCGTTTAATTGCGGTACTAGAGGTATTCGAGTTGCGGCGAAATCCTTAACCACAACGAAAATATAACCATGACCTTGCGGCCAAGTCGTCGGTGGTATGTGTTCTTCCTTGAAGACAATATATGTATTTGCGATGGGCCATTCGAACCTTCAAAATTCAAATACCAACGGAAACCAATATTTTTCAGAAATTTGGTTTGACTTGTAGAACATTCTATTTAAGGATGTTCCAATAAAAGAGGTTGCATTTCCATTCCTAATGTTCCTTGATTGGTAGGTATAGTTTCTTATTGGAGCAACAGCCAACATATGATTATATCGAGGAGTACATACATTTCTACAATGGGATATTAGTACCCGGCATTCTCTTGGTTTAGAATTCGATTTGATTCGATTATTATTCGATTGCTTTCTGATGAGACCGAATAAATCGACAATCGAATTAAATTTTGAACAATTGCCAATTTACTCGATTGTGAAATTCATTCGCAATCCCCTATCGCTAATATGTATACATCGTTTTGCTCTCATTCACCGCATCGTGCAGAACGCACGGAGCCATGGTAGCATCAAACACGATGGCATCGATTGCCCATGAAAATTATAATACGTGTAAATTGTGTGCTGAAAACGTACCGTACGAAACGAAAAACTAAACATGAATGCAGGTCTTTTGCGAGAACTAATTAATACTAATCTCAACAAATGCAGCAATGTGGAAGCAGGCCCGTTCCAACCTAAATTAAAACCCTTTGCAAGCCCTATGTTTATTTGTTAATTAAATGCAAACACAGTAAAATATAAAATCCTATAGGCGTGCAAACTTTATATGGTAATCATTTCAAAGACAATTGAAATGAAAGTGACAATATTAACTATAATTATTAAAAGGAGGACAAAGATAAAAGGAAAATTAGGAGAGGAATACGGTAAAGAAAATAAAAGAGAGTAAGAAGAACGATTTAGAATGTAATCACACATTGCAAAGGACGGGAGTCTAAGAAAAATTAGTTTAAAAAGTTTTGTTTCT
Organism: Eristalis arbustorum; assembly: GCA_916610145.1. Classification (NCBI taxonomy): domain Eukaryota; kingdom Metazoa; phylum Arthropoda; class Insecta; order Diptera; family Syrphidae; genus Eristalis; species Eristalis arbustorum. The sequence continues at coordinate 49,158,581 of OU744319.1, read as the reverse complement.
GATTTTTCGCAATTCTATAGACAAAGAATTCCATAGCGAACGATCTAGGAGATCTGGAGAATTTCAGTCTGGAATAGAGGTGGTCAGGTTGTTTTTTAATATGATTCTATTTGAAAGCAACAAGAAGCGATATGCAATGAGGTTGTTCAAATAAAAGACGAACATTTATATGAGAATCTGTAATATATAGCCGCTATAACAAAATATTTCACATCCGTAGAGTAAAATAGAAACTAACAAAAATTTTGCGAGAAGTATCTTAGTTTTGGTTGGAATGAAATGTTGTGAAGACCATATAATCCGGAGAGCCCCCCTAAACTTTGCCAATAGTACCATTTATATGGTCAGTCCACGTGGGAGTAGAGTTGAAAGTGTCTAAGTCCAAGTCACAGTAAAATTTGCTAGAGATTACCAGTACTGAGAGGTGTTTTGGATATTACAATGGTTCAGAAAAGACTGTTATTTAATGCCCAAGAATCAATATCACTTATGTCTTCATTTAAAGGAGAGATAGCATTCTCTCTTATGCAGTAGTGTGAATACTTGATCAATGGTGGATTTTGTTCACACAAATCGGTATAGAGGATGTAATCGACGATATCATATCAAACTCAAAAAACGCGTCATATTTCGATCATTACAATTATTTACCCCTATTTTGAGATTCACTTTCTTTCGAAATTGAGTAGAATTCGTATGGATTGCAATTTGAGATTCGAATGATTTGAAACAATTCGAAAGTTCACTCTTTCATTCGAAAGTTAATTTTTAAGATTCTCACATTCGAAGCATTGGCAACAATTTGACATTTGACACGAAAGCGCAAGCTATTTATTATAGTAAAGAGGTGTTGTCATGACTCAAAAACAACATGATATGAAAAAGGGATATCACCATCTGTTCGATAGTCAAATCCCAGGACAATGTCATGTTCTATTCAAAAGCATCCGTCTTCTCACAGGAGGTGGGTTACCTCTGTTTCTTAACGAGGTATCCCACCTCCTGTGGGTGCCGTTACTTTGTGACATACCAGGAAACTGCAAAGCCGATGAACTCGCCAGGTGTGGTACAACCTCATCTCTATCAATAACAGGAGTACCACATTCCATGCCGATCGCTACAGCATATCATCTTTTAAAGATTCATACAATTAAAACTACCAATGACAAACGGCTAAAAGGCACCACCTGCCTTAAAACAAAAGAAATCTGGCCATTACTTAACCTAAAACGCTCACTCAGTCTACTTAGACTCACCAAGCACTCATTAAGGACCCTCATTGGAGTCATAACCGGGCACTGTGTAATTGGCACTCATGCTCGCAGGATGGGTGCACCGTATAATGATTTTTGCAAAAGTTGCATGGATGAAGAGGAGGAAGAAAACACTCATCACCTACTATGCTCCTGTAGTACACATGCACTTGTCGGTTCCTACACCTAGGAGCCTACTACTTCAGCGGCCGTAACGAGCTTAACAGTGCCAGCGTTTGCCAGCTAAATCGCTTTACTAGAAGCATCAACTGGTTCCAGTGTAAGGAGAAGTCACCTTAACGCGGTGCGTAGGCTTGGTAAAGGTCAATGACTCAGGGGAATTTATTCTCTATGAGGAGACCCGAAGCAAAGATGTAACCAAAACTAATCTCCCTCCCAATACATCCTATCTTTTTCTTCCATCTCCGGTGGGCTGGATTAAGGTGTCATACGACCCGTGCCGAGGATAAGCCTGGCTGGGGACCCACCTGAAAAAATAGCTCAGTCGCGAACGGAGTATCTGGGAGACCTGGCACACTCCCAGATTAATTCTGCCTTAGCTGTGCAATACAGATATCTGCACAGCCTGACCTTCCCTTTCTCCGCTACTCGTGGGACTAACAATGAACACAAATAATTCTACCAAGAAATACAAAAAAGAGACTGGTGCTCCCTCACCGGCTGGAACTTCTTCCAGATTAACCTCAGCTCCTGAAGTGCTGACGGATAATTCGGCTCAACCCGTCTTAAGACTTTCAAGCTCATAAGCCAAAAATCTGCACGGAAACTCCCACTGAGAGTTCCGGCACGTAACTCTGAACCTCTGCCCGCGGAGCTGTCTCCTCCTTGAAGGTCCCAGGACCTTCTTATAAAAGGTATAATGCTGCCCGGATTCTGGAGCGCTTTAAAGGCATTTCCGCGGAGAAGCTTAACGATAGCAGAAAGCGATCGTTAGCTTGGGCGACTAAAGTAGTGAAAAGCCAATCACAGGCGGACACGTTCAAAGGCGCCAGGTCACTGATAGCGTCACCCTCGGAGACTTAACGGCTGAAATATTGCCAGCAGGCTCAACAGGCCGTATAGTGAAGTGCTGAAAGGCAACGCCGTATTAGATAGAGGACACTCTAACTGCGCTATCTCTCCTTTAAATTGGAAGAAGGTAGATATATCAACGACATAAACTGAGGCCTTGCACCTGTAGGGCGTGACGGAGAATGGCACCAGGGTTATATAAAGCTTTAGACTTTCACGTGCACGAGATCGACTTAGCAGGCTGGGAGAGGTGTGGAAGGAGGCGCGGCTCGAGGTTGTAACGAGAGATCAGATCCCCAGTAGACCAATAACCCGTACTTACCTTCTGCGAAGCCCCTCAGATCATGCTACAATTCTTAAATTCATCCAACTTTGCAACCCAAATCTTCCTACCCACAATTGGAAGGTTGTAAAGGTGGATGACCTGAAGGGAGAAACAAGGTTCGCAGTGATTATTATCAACAAAGAATTACTGGACTCACTTGCCAAGTCGAAGGGTGTCTCCACCACTCCATTGCGGCCTTGTCCGCTCTTCTTCTTCGTACCAACACCTTCGGAGATGATAACGCCATGGCCCAGGAACCCTGGGTAGTCATGGACATAGTTTGTGGACTTAGGACTCAAAAATTCAACCTCTATTAGGAAGGAATGAATGTAAGCCAAGAGCCTGCATACTTACAAAGAGTTCTTTGAATACCCATATTCTCTCGCACCTTAGCGATCATGACTAAGTCACCATATATCTGGCAATGCAGGCAAAACGAAATTTTGGTTAGTCTAAACCTACATGGCCCATGACCATGACCATCGCACAATATTGGGGAGGACGAACATCAACGAAAGAGGTGAGTACATTTTTATGTACCGTGTAAGTAGCAAGTTGGATTAGTGTACCCAAGGTAACTAGGAATAGACAGAAAGTCCTGGACATAACACTCGTGTCTGACCATATAGCGGATCGAATCAGCAATTGGAGGGTATCATCTGATCACTCTTTCTCTGATCACCGCTGTTCAGCATAACGAGTCCTTCCCCATCCCAAAGAGTCTTTAGGAATCCTAAAAGCAAACTGGGACAGATATAGAGAGATTGTTGCAGCAACAATGTACCAACATCTCCATCCCGAGCAAGCCCATTGATCTTTACCATTCAGTGGACAACCTCACAAGAACTCTCAACATAGCAATGACAATGTCATGTCAAATCAGCACGCAAAGAGGCAATTCTAAACCTCCCTGGTGGAACCATGAAATAGACCAGCTGCGCAAGAGTTGTAGGAAGCTCTTTAATAAGGCGAAGGGATCTCGTGATGCTAAGGAGTTGGAACTCCTTATAGCACCTCGGTACCTTTAAAACTGGACTGAGAAAGGCCCAACGAACCTCTTGGAGACTTTTTTGTAAGATCGAAGAATTCCAAGGATTGCAGGCTAAGAAAGGTTTTAGCATCGTTCCTTAAATCTCCAGCTTCCTACAAAAACCTGACTGGACATGGACCTCATCCAGTGAGGAAACCCTCAGTCTCCTTGTCGATACGCACTTTCCGGGATTGGTTCCAGAAAAAACCGTGTAAAAAAAGATATTGGGAATTTCCCTAAATGTGTGCTATTTACATTTGATTTGACCAGTAAATTTGCTTGTACGTGCAAAAAGTGAATTTGCTTGAATTTTTAATATGAAACTACTTCGTTAAAATTAAATTGAACAAATAAAAATTTAAGCTCCAAAAATTTTAAATCGGGCTAAATGGAATAAAATCGTGTAGAATAATTAAAAATATTTTATTTACAAACCGGGTAAAAAAAGAATTAGGTATATATATATACACAAATCATTTAATTTTGCTGAATATTGAACTTCGGAACGGATTAGTCGATTTAGATGAAATTTCAGAGCTAGACTAATTACATAATGTGTTACAAGATAGGCTAATTTTTTTCATGGTTCATGAAATTTGACTTCAATTGGCACAACAAGTGAACATCGCGCACAGGTACATAGATGTTATTTCCAAGAACTTTTTTTTATGAATGAATCGCTTGATATCCCTCCACGTTGTGTGTGAATGGTTGAGAAAAAACCGTAATTTCCGTAAAGTACCGGTTGAAGAAACAAACCCGGGCAAAGCCGGGTGTAAGATATAGTATATAAGTTAACACCATAAATGCCACATTCTCCAAGCCAAACCCATTGCACCAGTTTAGTTCCAAGAAGCTTCAAAGCATCCGGTCATCAATCGGGAAACATTAGCCCAAACAATCTCTGCGATCAAACTATAATCGAATCTCAGTAGAAATTCTCAAAAAGCATCGCGAAAGTATGCTATCAACAGACAACAGCATCCGCTGCTCTTCTTCTAAGAACGCACTTGCGGAAATGCTGAGACAACAAGTTAACATCAGCACCATCTCATTCATCAATGCCTAATAATATCCGCAGCTCATCTTCTGAACATCCGCAACCCAATTTCCAGGAACGCATTTGAAGAAGTATTAAGACAACGGCATCGTCACACTCATCCAAGCCATACAAATATCTGTAATTTAGTTTTTAAGTTCAGTTCTGATTCGCACATTAAATGTCCAATGAAAAACAATTCTTTTTAATAAACTTCACGGCAAAAAACATAATTGGCGCCCAAGCATATAAATACTGTTCTCGATCAACAGTAAATTGTAATACCGAATAAGTCGCGACATTTACTTCTCGTTTAAAACCGAATAAAATTGATCGTGCAAATATTTCGCGGTGTATCGTAACTGCCTTACCAAAACAGAACACATTGTGGAAAAAGGGAATGATGTGACCAAATAAAAGCAGTGAAAACAGATTAATTTTTGTAACACCACAGACGGAAAGGGGACTGCGACCGCTGCCAGCCGCTTTAAAATACAAGTGTCATATATGTAATTAATATAAAATTAATAAAAAAAGAAAGAAACATTATTTACAAACATTATACAAAATTACTTTTTCATAGAAAAGAGGAATATTCATACAGAATTAAAAGAAAAGTAATACAAAATTATAAAAATAAACATTTTCATAGAAATGGGAAAATGTTATAACAATTTAAGAAATAAAAGAAACAAATTACAAAGGAAGATAAAAACCCCATCCATTGTAATTTTTCATAGAAAAAAGGAAAGGGCATAAACAATTACAAAAAACATAAATATGTAATATTTACTAAATTAAAGTATACATAAAATATAACACTGAAATATTTTTAATTAAAGTATACATAAACAAATTAAATTAAAGTATACATATAACATTGAAATATTTTATTACTTTCATTTGAAAATATATAGTAGAATCATAAATATCTATATTATCCTCAAATCAATAAAAATTCAAAATGTCTAACCCAAGTAATATCTTACGCCAACCCGTCCTCAATATCCCACAAACTGAAAATCCCAAAGGCAATCCCTCTCATGCTCAAACTTCTCAACCTCAGTCACGGCCAATAATTTCATCCGCGCAGCTTGTCACAATGGTAATAGATATTGTGAAATTAATAATTAATCCCAATCCAGACACTACGGCTATAGATCTGGGCATAAATCCTGACCATATAGGCGATTTAAGTGACCTAGGTAGAATTCCAGACGTTGTCAGATGTCTTAAAGATTTTTATGGAAAACCAGGAGAATTCTCATCCTGGAAAAAAACGATGAGCGTATTTTACAGCTCTACAAACCATTAAATAGTACACCAAGATACTATAGTACTTTAACGCAATAAGAAACAAAATTATAGGACAAGCGGATGCTATACTTGAATCGTACAACACGCCGCTAAACTGGGAAGCAATTTCCAAATGTCTAACTATGCATAATGCTGATCAAGGAGATCTTGGTACATTGGAATACCAACATCTCTCATTCAAGGCAATAATTGTGTCCAAGAATTTTACCAGAAGGATTATCATTGTCAGTATTAACCGACAATTACAGGGATAAGGCACTTGACACCTTTATCCGTGGCCTAAACGACGAATTACCAAAACTTTTGGGCATACGTGAACCTTCAGACCCTCCACAATCCCTAAACTTATGTTTAAAATTTCAAAATCAGAAATTCAGGTTAAATTATGCAAATTCATTTACACAAAAACGGTTGATCGAGCCCTTAGCTAAACCTCAACGAAATAAAAATAACATATTCTATCCTTAGTTAGCCCATCTTCCACAAGCATTTGCACACCAAAGAATCATGAACAGACTCCCACAATATAACGTACAACAACAGCAACCGCAATTCGCTTATCAACAAGGTTATCTTCAAAATTATATACCTCCTAGGCCAACTGCACCAAAACCCCAGCCAAAGCCAGAACCCATGGAAACATCCCATCAGGTCATCCGCTATAAACTACCAAAATCGGCCCCAACCATTTAGATATGCAGGAAAACGACCACCAGTTCAAGACCTCTCATTTAGAAACCGTGTTCCATCTAAATTCCAAAGAAACTTTCATATAAATCTCCAAAACTCACCCAAACCTGAAAGTAATAATGAAATGGAATTGATTCTTTTCCATTTCCACATTACGAACTACAGCATGACAATTAAAATAATACTAGTAATTGTAACCGTTATCATTGAACAGGTACCTGACCATAGCAAAAATGTCGTAATTCATAACATCCAGCCTGAAAATCAAGTTAGAAACCATGACAGGAAGATGCAATACCGATGGTTTATATGGTATCGAGTGTGGACACTCGATTTTAAGAAGGGAGGAGTTAACACCATAAATGTCACATTCTCCAAACCAAACCCATTGCACCAGTTTAGTTCCAAGAAGCTTCAAAGCATCCGGCCATCATTCGGGAAGCATTAGCCCAAACAATGTCTACGATTAAACTATAATCGAATCTCAGTAGAAATTCTCAAGAAGCATTGCGAAAGTAAGCTATCAATAAACAACGGCATCCGCTGCTCTTCTTCTAAGAACGCATCTCATTCATCAATGCCCAATAATATCCGCAGCTCATCTTCTAAACATCCGCAACCAAGTTTCCAGCGACGCACTTGAAGAAGTCTTAAGACAACGGCATCGTCACACTCATCCAAGCCATATAAAAATTTGTAATTTAGTTTTTAAGTTCAGTTCTGATTCGCACGTTAAACTGGACAGTTGTCCAATGAAAAACAAATTTTTTTTAAATAAATTTCACGGCAAAAAAACAATTTATATATGTACATATATATACTCGTGTCTTAAATATCGTTACTAGTAACTTTTGTTACTTTCATCATATTTTATATTAAAATTAATACTTCTGATTTTAGAACCTCAAATAGGAATGTTGCATTCAACTGAAGGAATTATTTAGGCAGGCATGGATGTATATATATATATATACATATGCGTGACGTACACCCCGTAGGGGGTCAGACCTTGCTTCTCAGCAACCACTCTTGTTTTACGTGCTATCAGTGGAAGGGACCCACGGTTTTATGCCGTATCCGAACGGCTTAGTTTGAGAAGCTTTCTCTGGATAGGAAATACTCTTTGAGCATTGTCAGTAACTCGAAAGAGGTGGGGTCGTGAAAATTGTTTTCGTCGCACAGAGCAGGAATCGAACCTAGGACGTCAAGGTTGGGGTCGACGCACATACCTACACTAGTTACATGCTAGTTACACGTCAAAAAGAAGTATACTAGAAGAAAGAAAGTATACCATCTCATTCATCAATGCCTAATAATATCCGCAGCTCATCTTCTGAACATCCGCAACCCAATTTCCAGGAACGCATTTGAAGAAGTATTAAGACAACGGCATCGTCACACTCATCCAAGCCATACAAATATCTGTAATTTAGTTTTTAAGTTCAGTTCTGATTCGCACATTAAATGTCCAATGAAAAACAATTCTTTTTAATAAACTTCACGGCAAAAAACATAATTGGCGCCCAAGCATATAAATACTGTTCTCGATCAACAGTAAATTGTAATACCGAATAAGTCGCGACATTTACTTCTCGTTTAAAACCGAATAAAATTGATCGTGCAAATATTTCGCGGTGTATCGTAACTGCCTTACCAAAACAGAACACATTGTGGAAAAAGGGAATGATGTGACCAAATAAAAGCAGTGAAAACAGATTAATTTTTGTAACACCACAGACGGAAAGGGGACTGCGACCGCTGCCAGCCGCTTTAAAATACAAGTGTCATATATGTAATTAATATAAAATTAATAAAAAAAGAAAGAAACATTATTTACAAACATTATACAAAATTACTTTTTCATAGAAAAGAGGAATATTCATACAGAATTAAAAGAAAAGTAATACAAAATTATAAAAATAAACATTTTCATAGAAATGGGAAAATGTTATAACAATTTAAGAAATAAAAGAAACAAATTACAAAGGAAGATAAAAACCCCATCCATTGTAATTTTTCATAGAAAAAAGGAAAGGGCATAAACAATTACAAAAAACATAAATATGTAATATTTACTAAATTAAAGTATACATAAAATATAACACTGAAATATTTTTAATTAAAGTATACATAAACAAATTAAATTAAAGTATACATATAACATTGAAATATTTTATTACTTTCATTTGAAAATATATAGTAGAATCATAAATATCTATATTATCCTCAAATCAATAAAAATTCAAAATGTCTAACCCAAGTAATATCTTACGCCAACCCGTCCTCAATATCCCACAAACTGAAAATCCCAAAGGCAATCCCTCTCATGCTCAAACTTCTCAACCTCAGTCACGGCCAATAATTTCATCCGCGCAGCTTGTCACAATGGTAATAGATATTGTGAAATTAATAATTAATCCCAATCCAGACACTACGGCTATAGATCTGGGCATAAATCCTGACCATATAGGCGATTTAAGTGACCTAGGTAGAATTCCAGACGTTGTCAGATGTCTTAAAGATTTTTATGGAAAACCAGGAGAATTCTCATCCTGGAAAAAAACGATGAGCGTATTTTACAGCTCTACAAACCATTAAATAGTACACCAAGATACTATAGTACTTTAACGCAATAAGAAACAAAATTATAGGACAAGCGGATGCTATACTTGAATCGTACAACACGCCGCTAAACTGGGAAGCAATTTCCAAATGTCTAACTATGCATAATGCTGATCAAGGAGATCTTGGTACATTGGAATACCAACATCTCTCATTCAAGGCAATAATTGTGTCCAAGAATTTTACCAGAAGGATTATCATTGTCAGTATTAACCGACAATTACAGGGATAAGGCACTTGACACCTTTATCCGTGGCCTAAACGACGAATTACCAAAACTTTTGGGCATACGTGAACCTTCAGACCCTCCACAATCCCTAAACTTATGTTTAAAATTTCAAAATCAGAAATTCAGGTTAAATTATGCAAATTCATTTACACAAAAACGGTTGATCGAGCCCTTAGCTAAACCTCAACGAAATAAAAATAACATATTCTATCCTTAGTTAGCCCATCTTCCACAAGCATTTGCACACCAAAGAATCATGAACAGACTCCCACAATATAACGTACAACAACAGCAACCGCAATTCGCTTATCAACAAGGTTATCTTCAAAATTATATACCTCCTAGGCCAACTGCACCAAAACCCCAGCCAAAGCCAGAACCCATGGAAACATCCCATCAGGTCATCCGCTATAAACTACCAAAATCGGCCCCAACCATTTAGATATGCAGGAAAACGACCACCAGTTCAAGACCTCTCATTTAGAAACCGTGTTCCATCTAAATTCCAAAGAAACTTTCATATAAATCTCCAAAACTCACCCAAACCTGAAAGTAATAATGAAATGGAATTGATTCTTTTCCATTTCCACATTACGAACTACAGCATGACAATTAAAATAATACTAGTAATTGTAACCGTTATCATTGAACAGGTACCTGACCATAGCAAAAATGTCGTAATTCATAACATCCAGCCTGAAAATCAAGTTAGAAACCATGACAGGAAGATGCAATACCGATGGTTTATATGGTATCGAGTGTGGACACTCGATTTTAAGAAGGGAGGAGTTAACACCATAAATGTCACATTCTCCAAACCAAACCCATTGCACCAGTTTAGTTCCAAGAAGCTTCAAAGCATCCGGCCATCATTCGGGAAGCATTAGCCCAAACAATGTCTACGATTAAACTATAATCGAATCTCAGTAGAAATTCTCAAGAAGCATTGCGAAAGTAAGCTATCAATAAACAACGGCATCCGCTGCTCTTCTTCTAAGAACGCATCTCATTCATCAATGCCCAATAATATCCGCAGCTCATCTTCTAAACATCCGCAACCAAGTTTCCAGCGACGCACTTGAAGAAGTCTTAAGACAACGGCATCGTCACACTCATCCAAGCCATATAAAAATTTGTAATTTAGTTTTTAAGTTCAGTTCTGATTCGCACGTTAAACTGGACAGTTGTCCAATGAAAAACAAATTTTTTTTAAATAAATTTCACGGCAAAAAAACAATTTATATATGTACATATATATACTCGTGTCTTAAATATCGTTACTAGTAACTTTTGTTACTTTCATCATATTTTATATTAAAATTAATACTTCTGATTTTAGAACCTCAAATAGGAATGTTGCATTCAACTGAAGGAATTATTTAGGCAGGCATGGATGTATATATATATATATACATATGCGTGACGTACACCCCGTAGGGGGTCAGACCTTGCTTCTCAGCAACCACTCTTGTTTTACGTGCTATCAGTGGAAGGGACCCACGGTTTTATGCCGTATCCGAACGGCTTAGTTTGAGAAGCTTTCTCTGGATAGGAAATACTCTTTGAGCATTGTCAGTAACTCGAAAGAGGTGGGGTCGTGAAAATTGTTTTCGTCGCACAGAGCAGGAATCGAACCTAGGACGTCAAGGTTGGGGTCGACGCACATACCTACACTAGTTACATGCTAGTTACACGTCAAAAAGAAGTATACTAGAAGAGAAGAACGAGGTATATGCACAATCAATCACGCATGGATATGGTTTGATGGCAAACTTACTTATTACATCGAACTGAGTTAAATTTATAGTTTAACTTAATTGAGAGTATATCATGCCGACTATGGAATCCGGCCGATCGAAAGCGGAAGGACTAACTCGCATCTGCAATCGAAGTTCGACAATATTATAGAATCCGTCCAATGAACTATATTATCGGTGACAAAACCTTCCTATCGACCCCTTCTCTAATAGGCTGTTTTCTTTCAATGTTTATTTTTCTTGATGTTTATTTTCAATTGTTCTGAAGAATAGATATTAAAAGATATTCAATTGGTTCTAATGCATTTAGAAGAGGAAGAAAATGATTCTCAGAAATTGGTTATAAAATAAGATGTAGGGCGAAGGATATTTTATCGATACCGGCCAGTCAGTAAGTCAAAAGAAGATTTTTTGTTATCAACATTTATTAAAGCACCATTCTTTCAAATTTGTAAACTGATTCAGGCTGATTAAAGCAGCAGTAAATATGTTATATTGTGGGAAACGCTACCATCTGTGGCTACTACTCCTACTCCGGAGGATAAGTTCGCAGCATGTTTAAGATTCCTGGCTGAGGATGGATATCAGGCCGGTTTCGACAAGGACTTTGAAGTTCGAGTGACACAACCGTCATTTTCAGTTGTTCTTTCCTAGGTTTTCAATATACCTTTATTTGTATGAAAAATCAAGGGTCATTTTCATTTGATTATTGTTCTAAAATGTACTTTCTGCTGCAAGCACTCATCCTTTTTCCTCCAAATCCGCGACTTATTTGGTTCGGATGGTTTTCTATATTAGCATTTTTTACACTACTTCACCGACATCCGGTCAGTTAGTGGATTGTGGTGAAGATTGGATTATTTTCGATGGAATTACACAAACGATATCTACGAAAGACAACCCGACTTTCAATTAATTTTAATAATTTGAGACTAATGAAATTCCAAATACTTTTAGAAATCTTTTCATGGTTTCAGAAAAGAGAAATTAACTATAAATCTGCATACATGTTCAAATATATATTGCGCTTCCTTGACATATAGTTATCAGGTATCAACGAAACCCGCATTATCTGACTTCCCATAGAATACAGAACGCCGATATGACACTTAAATGTATGTCAATTATATATTAATCACTACCAGGAATTACAATGCCTGTAAGTGGTTGAAAGAAAAAACTGAGAATGTAGTACAGATGAAAATATGGTATATTTGAATACCTTTGCTGATACTCGCGGAGGATTCGCCAGATTGATAACCGTTTTTTTATCAAAATGAAACAATGAATCTTAATTAGCTTGCTTAAAACGAAGAATGGTGAATTCAGATTGTAATAATATACTATATAGAACTCATAAATTGGGTTTTGTTGACCCAGTTTTAACACAATAAAAATAATTGAACAAAATATTCAGTTTGAACAAATTAAACAACTGTTCAGGATGGACAAACCTCAAGTCATTAGTTTGTAAAACAAGCACTTTCTTAGTTTACTCACATTAAATGGCCTTTTCCATGATTTTGATGCACAATTGAATACTCATTTTGATCATCACTGATGCTAGGTGATCTTTTGTTGGCATTATCATCCAAAAGGCTAGCAATATACATAGGCGGACAAGAATTTTTCCTTTTTACCAATTTACTTGAAGTTGTTCTTCCTATGAAAATGAACGGGTATGAAAATGTTTAATATGATTAAATTGCGGATATATACCCTCAAGGTTCATAGATTGTCTTCTTCTGACCTTAATCCCAATTAAACTCGATATCATTTTTGATCGGTGCTGACAATCAGAGACGCCCAACCTCTTAAAATCGTCTTCATTTAAATCAGCTACTTCTTCAACATGTAAATAGTTTCGAAAATGTGCTGTTTTTTTTCAAAATAAAAGTCACCGTTCTCTTATATATGAGAAATATTATTGGAGGAAAAAAAATATTATTACCTCTATACTGCTCCAAATTAAGTAAGTATAACCACTCACTAATATTCATTTGGGAATTAAATACCATCATTGTGGGTTCATCCTTCTTTTTCACAGCACCATTATAGCGGAAATTCCAAGAAATACCTATAAATTTCAATACTATTTTCATTGAATTTTAGATTATAGTAATATTACTTACTGCCTCTGCGACATCGCATGTCTTTTCTTTCTAATATTTTCGCTTGACCATTGCCCATTCTACGAAGTATTCACATACATTTGTGTGTACATCTACTCTACTCTTTCATTAAAATATTTTATGGCCACTCAAAACAAATTTTTCTGCGACACTAAATGAAATAAGATCCGCCTTAAAAGATAAGATTCAAAGCTGCCGGACTTCCCTTAATTAACGAATTTTCAACAACCAACGTATCAATCAAAGTTCGTGTCTTGTCTTATTTTTGGGAATAAATTGATATGTTTGTTATCAAATTATTATTATACACTTCGCCGCTCGGTGTTTGTTGGAAATGACGAAAAAGCGAGTTCTCTTTAAATGTATAGCAATTCATCGTTGCGTTTTGCTGACTGTGCTGCAAGCAAATACAATAGATGCGATATTTGTACATTTCGATGTTTTTTTTTAATTTATCCAGTGAGTGGATGGATGTATTAGTATGCATAAAATATACGAGTTAAATACGTATATTTATGTGTGCATGCGTATAATTGTACATTTCTTAGTTTTCATATTCGTTCTTTAGTTCGGCTAGTATGACAATAATATATATCACCCTTTTCGGAGCCCGATTGTGCTTCGCTTTGATCTTATACATACGTTTTTGTGACTCACGTTTCGTGTTTTGTTTCGCTGTCAAACATCTTCAGTTTGGTCTATAATTTAACCATGAATCGTCTTACAAACGAACAACGCTTGCAAATTATTGCATTTTATTATCAAAATGCTTGCTCTGTTAAGAAAGCCTTTTTACCGAAAAATTGTGTTTAACGATGAGCTCATTTTTGGCTCAATGGGTACGTAAATAAGTAGAATTGTCGATTTCGGAGTGAACATCAGCCAGAAGCATTGCAAGAGCTACCAATGCATCCAGAAAAAGTCAAAGTTTGGTGCGGTTTATGGGCTGGTGGCATCATTAGACCGTACTTCTTCAATGATGATGCGAATCGTAACGTAACTGTGAATGGTGAGCGCTACCATGAGATGATATCCAACTTTTGTTTGCCCAAAATGCAAGAGCTTGACTTGCATGACATGTGGTTTCAACAAGACGGTGCCACATGCCACACAGCACGCGCAACAATGGACTTATTGAGAGGCGAGTTCGGTGAACATTTTATTTCACGTTCGCTCAATTGGCCGCCTGAATCGTGCGATTTAAAGCCTTTAGACTATTTTTTGTATGTATATGTATATGTATATGTATATGTATATGTATATGTATATGCATATGTATATGTATATGTATATGTATATGTATATGTATATGTATATGTATATGTATATGTATATGTATATGCATATGTATATGTATATGTATATGTATATGTATATGTATATGTATATGTATATGTATATGTATATGTATATGTATATGTATATGTATATGTATATGTATATGTATATGTATATGTATATGTATATGTATATGTATATGTATATGTATATGTATATGTATATGTATATGTATATGTATATGTATATGTATATGTATATGTATATGTATATGTATATGTATATGTATATGTATATGTATATGTATATGTATATGTATATGTATATGTATATGTATATGTATATGTATATGTATATGTATATGTATATGTATATGTATATGTATATGTATATATATATGTATATGTATATGTATATGTATATGTATATGTATATGTATAAGTATATGTATATGTATATGTATATGTATATGTATATGTATATGTATATGTATATGTATATGTATATGTATATGTATATGTATATGTATATGTATATGTATATGTA